>CM060913.1:637639548-637837048 GCA_030737875.1 Allium sativum
ATAGTTGTTCTGACTCTTTCCTTGATTGTACAGAACTAACTAGAAATGAGTACCGCTGCCGCTAGAGCCGCTAGAGCTAGAGCAACGAGGCAAAATGCTGCTGGAACTGAGGAGGCTACCGTTCAACAACCACCACCACCGCAACCCTTTGATTTGGATAAGATGGCAAAGAAATACAAAAACCTGGGAGGAGTGCCATTCAAGGGTACTGAGACTGTGATAAGCTCAAGCTTGGCTGAGGAACTGTGAAAAGATTTTTGGAGGATTAGAGCTGGAGGATCATAGGAAAAGATTAGTGGCTTCATGGCTGCTACAAGAGGAAGCTCAAAACTGGTGGGACACAATCACAGTTGGAGGGATTGCAGAAAATATGACTTGTAGAGGGTTTAAGGAGCTTTTCAATGACAAATACATTCCAAGGCAGGAGGTAGAAAAACTACATGACGAGTTTGCCAGTCTGAAGCAAGGCGACAAGACCATTTCAGAATATGTACGAAGATTTGAAGACCTCTCCCGCAATGCCCCTGAATTGGTTCAGGATGACTTTCAGAAGAACAAGAGGTTCATAAATGGGCTTGCGAGGAAGTATACTGATAGAGCCACTGCCCACATCGACCTCTCTTTCAATAGGCTGGTGGAGTTTGCTTGCCGATATGAGGAGAATGATAGGAAGAATTCCCAACAAGACAGGAAAATTAGCACCTAGATTCATCGGCCCTTTCCCTATTCTTGAAAAGATTGGCACCCTAGCTTATAGAATTCAGATGCCCGACTGGTTGCCGGGAGTGCACGATGTATTCCATGTCCATGATCCAGATCTGATTGTGGAAGAGGAAGCACAACAAGATTTGGAGATTACCCCAAGCCTTGCAGTGAGAAGAGAACCACTGAAAATTATTGGCAAGGAGACTAGGAAGCTGAGAAATAAAAGTATCAACCTAGTCAAGGTGCAATGGAATGGTGATCCTAGAGACTGCACTTGGAAAACCGAGGAGAGTATCAAACAAGCCTATCCCAAATGAAGAGTGGATATCCCCGAGTAGTTTTATTTTGAGGTACGCTTAAAATATTTTCTATTCTTTATGTTGGTTCCTACCCTTCTATTCTTCCCTTTTTCTTTTCGAGGACGAAAAGTTCTTAAGCGGGGGAGATTGTAACAACCCGGAATTTGGGGCCAATTTAAAATTTTCATTTTAGAGATTTTAGGGGTGTTTAAATATTTAAAATAAATTATTTCAAATAAAAATGAATGGAAATTTATTTTGAGCAAAGTTAATGCAAATATATTCAAATAAATTGCATAAAGAATTAGAAACAGGATGGTAGTTTGAAAAGACAAACTTGAACTTTGACTAACTACACAGGATGCAGAATAAACCGGATTTTGATGGAACGAAAAATATTTAAATCTGTTATTGAATATCTTTCTAACGAATCTGAAAAATCGAAGTTTCATAGCAGAAATCAAAAGTTATGGCCAAATGAATTTTCAGAAAGTCGCTATAGAGATTATATCGCCCTTGAAAATCGACATTTTGCATATGACCTCGGAATTCGACGAAACCACTTTTGTTGGATCCGGGATGTAAAATTATTTCTAGGTTTCAAATTTCATGATTTTTGAAGCTAGTATGTGAGCGTGGCAAAAGAAACCGTGTTTTGTCAATTTCGGTCAAAATTAGTTGACTGAAAAATAGCCATTTTTCGAACAGTCTCAGAATTCGACGAAATAAATTTTGTTAGGATCGTATTGTCATAAGAAAGCGAAAAATAATTTTTCTGGATTTTTCTGACTTCGTATGTGACCCCAGTAAAATTAGAAAGTACGTTCGAATTAAAAATAAAAGAATTAATTTGAAAATAAAGAAAACACACTGTAAACTTCAGAATTAGACCTCGGCACTAGCGCCATTGCGTTCAGAAGGCGTCAAAACCTATTGTTCGACAGTCATTGAGCGCGAATTGGAGTTCGAACAAAAAAACCCTATTTTTCAGAATTAAATAAATAAAATAGAATACGTGGAGTATACGCGTATAAATACGGACCCTGTACATCGTCTTCTTCCCCGATCGCAGAAACCCATAGCCGCCCCCCCCCCCTTCGAAATTTCATCTCCATTTTCCCATCAATCCACTCACAATTAGACTTAGCCATAGTTGAACTTTTTGAAGCTCTTCCCTTCCTCTCCAATCTCCGACAAGTTTCATTCGATTTCGCGCCCTGTAGCTCTCGAATTTCGAGCCTCAACCCGCGATGTAAAGACCCGCAAATTCCCGCCCTTTGAATCGACCATAAACCACACAGGTCTGATCCAAAAAGTGGAAACCTACGAATACTTTAACTTTGGGCATACAACACATCAGAACAAAAACACAGAAGACTTTTATAACACTATGATAAATGTTACATCAGAGTACAGAATATACATATCAGAGTACATTGGAATATAATTACAGCGGAAGAATAAATTACAATAAATGAATACATTGCAGCGGAACTAATCTCGGTGGAAGGCTATCAACACTATGGCCACAGCTTCAATCTTCAATCCAGGATCTTGTTTTATCTATCTGTCAAATAAGCTACTCGACTGCCCGTGTGGAAAGAGGGCACCCGAGTTTGCAAAGTGAAACAAACTACAGGTCAATCGTGGGACTGGTGTGAGAATTCTACTTAACCTATATAATATAATAAGGCTAATCACAGGACCACGCCACTTTCGCGGAACGGGTTTTCTCCTATGGATTGCCAGTGCATGACTAAAGTAAATCGTCAAAATAACGCAATGCTTTTTAGAAAAATGAAACCATTATAAGACCCAAGTCCCATCACACAATGCAACGCAAACCGGAGGATAGGGTTTTACCTTATAATGATCAAAAGATGCTTGATACGAGAAACACGGTATTACATAATAATAGTGTGCAACCAATTTGAAATACATCCAAGTAAATATATCAATCCTAGACGGCATGAGTGCCCCATCCCACTATGTCGCCATATATAGGTATACAATCAAAACCGTGTGATGTCGTATTGGAAATTTGGGTTTCCATCTGAGTCAAGGCTAGGGAGGAGATCCTTACCGATTCGAGACACTCTAGCAATGCCCCAGGATTGGTACTCTGTCCAACCCTTGGATCCTGCAGGGCCGGTCCACACTTGCTTTTGTGGATTGGTTATGCCTGAACACACGCTTCCCGGTCCTTTTGGACCTATACTACGGCCAGTAGCGACCGCATAAACCCGAGGCCTCGAAAAATCCAACAACCACAATGAATAAATGCCAGCGCTGGTAGGTCCCTGGCACCACTCTAGCTAGAAAGAAACGTGTGCACTCCCTGCGTTCCCTTCTCCCGTTTTAGACTCTACCGGTGTGTGAGGCTCGCGAAGTCACGATATACACAAAGCTATGCCTAAATAGACTGTGCTTTGATCATCAACCACAAGGCCTGCTTTTCAACAAAGCCTTGATCAATTGCATCTTAGCATGCCACATTGTCAGACTCTACCATATCATTGATCATCTACCAATATATATATAACCTCCAAGCTCATACGTCTTAGAGAAGGGTGTTAAACACCAAACAGAAATATATAATTAGTAGCGTTCAACAAATACAGTAGAAAAGAATACAATGTCAGACACGCAATCCATTTACAAGTCCGCTCTGGGTCTGAGTGAAACATCGTGTCCGTCGATCTCCAAATGCGTTTGGACGATCATTACCAAATACCTTGCCTTGGAAGGCCAATCCCAATTCAAGATACCAGTCATCATCATCCCAACGATGTGAAAACCTTCGGTCTTCAATCACCGTCTCAGTCTTCGACTCTTGATCGTCGTGATGATTATTCAGAATGGGTTAAACCCGGTCTTTCTGAATAACTTGCGTAATTTGGGATTAAAAACAAATATTGGAAAATCACACATTTCGTCACATCCTAACTCAGAATATTCTTTTTAATAAGATATTCAATTAAAAAGATTCTCATTAATTTTATCAAAGATAAATATTGAGAATAAAATCTATAAATCAATTTCTAAAAATATGGAATTCCACAGAAATCCAATCAATACATAATCGATATAGATTTCTGTATCAGACTAATAGTATAAATGGAATAACGGCAAAGCCTCTTAAATTCCATATATAATATCGGTCTTCTTTTACAGAAGCCCATCTCAATTATTACCAATATAATTTCCACTTAATTCCTATTTAATATATTAGTTGAAAAACTTGATTTATAGAAAATGTCTTTTTAATTCTATAAAATAGATTTATAAGTTCCAAACAATAATTTCAATGCAAATTGGATTAAAGGACAAATGTCGTTTAAAACATCGTCCACGGTAAACCCACTTCACATCTCAATTTATTTCATATCACAAAATATAATTGCAAACGCTAGTAACCCCTTTAAAAACATATTTTAAAATAATCATAAAAATATTCTTTATATAAAAGATTCTAAATGAGAAGTATTCTTTATTTTACAAATCTTTATCTTTCACAAATATTCCTTGTTTTAACATATACTTAATTAAAAATCTATATATTTTTTTAAAATATATATACTTTATATAAAAAGGATTTCTAATGTAAAAATAGTCTTATTTAAAAGAACACTTGAATCGAAATGCGACTCAAACATTTACCATATAATTTGGATTATATGGATTTCACACACATCATATATATGACAATAACAGTATAATCATCAAGTCATCCATTACATCCAAAGTGTAATTTCCACTGTGTAAGCGTTAAAATTAAATAATAACGCTCATCACAGCCTGTCGATCTAACGATCAACATACAACTAAATATTGGGATTAGTGTGTGAAAATCTTCATCCCAACACCCGTGTGGGGTTTTCAACCAATCAAGCAAATGATAAACTAATTTGTGCACTTGGGCAATGTGTGAAAATTATCGTCCCAATCACATACACAAGTCAGGTAACTTGTCTATGGAAGTGTATTACACAATATATAACACGACGATAAAAATGTCTCTTTTAATTATATTCCTTTTTTTTTTTTTTTTTTGCCTATAAACGGTCAATAAAAATGTGATCTTTATTTCTATACTTTTTATTGTAATTTACATTTTTTTTTACCAAAATGTCCTTTTTAATCTAACTTACATTTTGAATGTAATTTTTCTTTTTCTTTTTTTTACATCAATGTAAATGTTCCCCTTTTCATTGTTTATTATTAACAACAAAAATCTCGTCTTCTATATTTATTCTTTTCAATGAAAGCAATTTTACATAAAATTGTAATTCTTTAATTTTATTCTTTTTATTGTCTCTAGAAAGACAATAAAATGTAACACAAAAATATATTCTTTTTATTGCATCTAAAATGATGATAAAAAATGTAACATTATCGTTGCTATTTTTATCGCATCAAAAATGCCGATAAAATGAATCACTAACATTGTCTATTTTTATCGCACCAAAAATGTCGATAAAAATGAATCACTAACATTGTCTATTTTTATCGCACCAAAAATGTCGATAAAAATGAATCACTAACATTGTCTATTTTTATCGCACCAAAAATGTCGATAAAAATGAATCACTAACAATTCTATTTTCACCGCATTCAAAATGACGATAAAATATTCAACATTAACAATTCTATTTTTACCGCATTCAAAATGACGATAAAATATTCAACATTAACAATTCTATTTTTACCGCATTCAAAATGACGATAAAATATTCAACATTAACAATTCTATTTTTACCGCATTCAAAATGACGATAAAATATTCAACATTAACAATTCTATTTTTACCGCATTCAAAATGACGATAAAATATTATCATAAGAAACGAAAGCAAAATGTTCTTTTTATTACTAAAAGGAAAAACAACAAAGATGCTTCTTTTAATGCTAAACAGAAACAAGACATAAAAAAATGTTCTTTTAATGTTGAAAAGAAGAAGCGACAAAATGACCCTTTTTATGTTAAAAAGAAAAGGGTGACAAAATATGTTTTTTATTATTCTAAAAAGAAAAAGCGACAAAAATTATCTTTTTATTCAAATGCAATATCTTTACAAAAGTGTTATTTTAATATCAATGCGAATTTTCAATTTCTTACTACATATAGAAATGTAAACTTTATTTTACAATTATATATCCCATCATAAATTACATATAAAAATGTAAGTTTTAATTTTATTGCAAATCCCCTTTCTAATTACATATAAAAATGTACTTTTTATTTTACATTGTAAATTGCATATAAAAAGTAGATTCTATCCTTATGTTGTATTTGCATTATAAAATGCAAATGAAAAGGTAAGTTTTATTTTCAATGTTATATTCGTATTATAAAGTGCAAATAAAAATGTAAATTTTATTTTCAAGTTTTATTTTCATTATAGTATGCAAATAATAAAAATAGCTTTATCATCAAGTTATATTCACATCATGAAATGTTAACAAAAATGTAAGTTTTATTTTCAAGTCTCATTTGCATTATAATATGCAAATAATAAAACAAGTTTTAGTTTTCAGGTCATATTTACATTATAAAATATAAATAAAAAGGTAAGTTTTATTCTCAAGTGATATTTACATTATGAAATGTAAATAAATAAATAAATAAATAAATAAATAAAAGTAAGTTTTGTTTCAAGTTCATTTGTGTCTTGAAAACACAAATAAAAATATAAATTTTAATGTAAATCTTTATTTCAATACTTTGTTCGCGTCAAGGGATGCAAACAAAATATAATTCTCTTTTTATTTAAAACATTTTGTTTGCATTGAGAAATGCAAGAAAAATATAATTCTTTTTATTTTAAAATGTAAATCTATATTTTGTCATTTTGTTCGCATCAAGGGATGCAAACAAAATACAATCTTTTTGTTCCTTCGTACATTTCTGTTTGAGAAATGCAAACAAAACACAATCCTTTTTTTTTCAATATTGAATTGATATTTCACATCAATTCAAATAAAAGGAAATTTTTTTTTTTTTTTTCCAATGACAAAAGTATGGATTTTTGTTTCATCTATATTCAATGACAAAAATATGAATTCTTGTTTCACTTTTATTAAATGACAAAAATATGAATTTTTGTCTGTTAACTTTTAATGCAACAAAATTAAGAGTTTTTGTTTTCTTTTTATGCAACCAAAAATGAGAACTTTGTTAGTTAACCTTTAAGGCAAACAAAAAGAAATATATTTTATTCGTTGTTCGTAGTCTATTGTAAACAAAACAAATAAAAATAATATTCTATTTGTCATTCAATTTCCATAGTAAAATCAACCAATAAAAAGAGTTTTTTTTTTTTCCTTTCTTCGTCATTCCGATTATGTTGTAGTATCAACAAATAGGGGTACGCTTTATTTGTCGTTCAGATTTCATTGTAACATCACCAAATAAAAATAAAGTTTTATTTGTCGTTCCATTTCTTTGTTCATTTCAGAAGAATGAAAATGACATTATAATAAAATAAATTAGAACGTCTAGATCTGAATAAAATATGTTTTAAATCTAAATTTAGATTTAATTTTCCAACTGCAATTTAAACTCAATAACATATACACTTTAAAGACGGATTTAAGCATAACATGAACAATAAGCACACCACAAGCAACAATCGATAATTCATACACCCAAAACATTTCAGAACTAAATCATCATCATCATACAATTATTTTCATGTGGGAAAATAAATTAATAATTAATTAAATAATGAAGATTTGAACTCTCACCTCAAATTTTGGCTA
This sequence comes from Allium sativum, assembly GCA_030737875.1. Classification (NCBI taxonomy): domain Eukaryota; kingdom Viridiplantae; phylum Streptophyta; class Magnoliopsida; order Asparagales; family Amaryllidaceae; genus Allium; species Allium sativum. Next base: position 637,647,314 of record CM060913.1, read on the forward strand.
AAAATCAACTGTCTCAGAATCAGGTGTGGTCTGCGCCATCGCGAAGAGCTCGGAAAGACGAGTCCAGCGCAATTTACGGTTTGTCAAACGGACCTCGTATGAGAGAGTTATGAATTTTTAAACATCGGATAATTTAAATAATTAAATAATATTAAAAAATGAAGCGCGCCCTTCTTCCTCAAACACGTCGTTCTGTACATGCCGAAACCCAAAGCCGCTCTCTTGCTTCCGTGCGCACCCCCCTACGGCGCTCCGTTCGCCGATCCAACACCACCACCGCCACCACCATGCCGAGAGCCACCTACACCATCAACCACGTTGAACTCGGCCTCCCCTATGACCCGCAAATCAACAAAAACCGCAGCCCTTTCTCGGCTAAAATTCGTGAAATTCGTGCACCTAAATCCGATCTTAACCGTATAGATTGAAAGGTCTCTGAATTCTCTTCGATTTGGTAGGTCATACGTCAATTTTCGACGAACGGATTGAGAGATATTAGCGTTTGAAGTTGGAGCAATTCTGGCCATCGATTTTCTGGGCGGCGGCTGCCATGAACAGTATTAGGGTTAGGGTTTTCGGATTTTTATATTATTTTAATATTAAATTCCGAATTTCGTGAAATAAAGTGGATTTTTGAACTTTCTCGGATTTGGGCCTGCTTACTGTCGATCTTAACGTTTTGAGGCCTTCTGAACGCGATGGGCTATGTCCCAAGGTCCAATTCTGATGTCTACACGTTTTTTTTCGGTTTTAATTTAAAATACAATATTAAATTAATTATTTAATTCCTACCGTACATTTAAATATGCCGGGGCCACATACGACCTCGGAAAATTCTAAAAAAAATATTTTTAGCTTTCTTATGACGATACGAATCCAACAAAATTATTTTCGTCGAATTCTGAGACTGTTTGAAAAATGGCTATTTTTAAGGCGTTTAAATTTAACTGTAAATAGTCAAAACACATTTTATTTCGCCACGCTCACATATTAATTCGAAAAATTCTGAAAATTGAATCCTAGCAATAATTTGACATTCCGGTTCCAACAAAAGTGGTTTCGTCGAAAACGGAGGTCGTTTGAAAAATGATTATTTTTAAGGCCAATATATTTAATATTAAAAATACAATTTTAAACAAATAATTTTCGAAACTCAAAATATATAAGTGTTTACTGTTTTTCAATGCAGAAACGTCATTCCGAACTCAATGGAAGTGGTTTCGAGTCCAAATTCCTATATATGTGAAAAGTAGCCTTTCGGGCCCTATATATTCTACAACGACCTTTCTAAAAATTGAATTGGCCATAACTTTTGATTTCCGCTATGAAATTTCAATTTTTCAGATTCGTTAGAAAGATATTTTTAAATAGATTCTAATATTTTTGGTTTCACTAAAATCCGTTAAATTTTGCATCCTGTACGGTCAGTCAAAGTTCAAGTTTGACTTTTCAAACTACCGCGCTATTTCTAACTCTTTTGTTAATTAAAATTAAATCATTCATTCTTCTTTGATTTAAATCAAATTTGTGATCATTATTATTTAAATAAATTATTTTATATTGTCAAAACTCATTAAAATTTTCTAAAATAAAATTTTAAATTGGTCCTGATTTTTGCGGGTTGTTACAATCGCCCCCACTTAAAAACTTTTCGTCCTCGAAAAGGAACGTATCTAAAAATTGTAAAATTAACTATCTCAATTTTAATTTTAATGGTTAATTATCTTTTCAAAATATATATAACTTTATATTTATAAAAATCATATTTCAAAGAATAGATTATAAATATCAAAAATACGACAATTATGAATTCGTAACTCTTAACTCGTTCTAGGGCATTACTAACCCCATCTCTAACGAGCTCACTCATTCTAGGATACTGCTGATCCTATCTCTAATGAGTATTCTTATTGGACATTACTAATCCAATCTCTGATGAGTCTTCCGTCCAGTTCTAACAAGTTGTACCCCAAAGATTTGAGCTAACCTAAGCTCTGATACCAACTGTAAAGACCCGCAAATTCCCGCCCTTTGAATCGACCATAAACCACACAGGTCTGATCCAAAAAGTGGAAACCTACGAATACTTTAACTTTGGGCATACAACACATCAGAACAAAAACACAGAAGACTTTTATAACATTATGATAAATGTTACATCAGAGTACAGAATATACATATCTGAGTACATTGGAATATAATTACAGCGGAAGAATAAATTACAATAAATGAATACATTGCAGCGGAACTAATCTCGGTGGAAGGCTATCAACACTATGGCCACAGCTTCAATCTTCAATCCAGGATCTTGTTTTATCTATCTGTCAAATAAGCTACTCGACTGCCCGTGTGGAAAGAGGGCACCCGAGTTTGCAAAGTGAAACAAACTACAGGTCAGTCGTGGGACTGGTGTGAGAATTCTACTTAACCTATATAATATAATAAGGCTAATCACAGGACCACGCCACTTTCGCGGAACGGGTTTTCTCCTATGGATTGCCAGTGCATGACTAAAGTAAATCGTCAAAATAACGCAATGCTTTTTAGAAAAATGAAACCATTATAAGACCCAAGTCCCATCACACAATGCAACGCAAACCGGAGGATAGGGTTTTACCTTATAATGATCAAAAGATGCTTGATACGAGAAACACGGTATTACATAATAATAGTGTGCAACCAATTTGAAATACATCCAAGTAAATATATCAATCCTAGACGGCATGAGTGCCCCATCCCACTATGTCGCCATATATAGGTATACAATCAAAACCGTGTGATGTCGTATTGGAAATTTGGGTTTCCATCTGAGTCAAGGCTAGGGAGGAGATCCTTACCGATTCGAGACACTCTAGCAATGCCCCAGGATTGGTACTCTGTCCAACCCTTGGATCCTGCAGGGCCAGTCCACACTTGCTTTTGTGGATTGGTTATGCCTGAACACACGCTTCCCGGTCCTTTTGGACCTATACTACGGCCAGTAGCGACCGCATAAACCCGAGGCCTCGAAAAATCCAACAACCACAATGAATAAATGCCAGCGCTGGTAGGTCCCTGGCACCACTCTAGCTAGAAAGAAACGTGTGCACTCCCTGCGTTCCCTTCTCCCGTTTTAGACTCTACCGGTGTGTGAGGCTCGCGAAGTCACGATATACACAAAGCTATGCCTAAATAGACTGTGCTTTGATCATCAACCACAAGGCCTGCTTTTCAACAAAGCCTTGATCAATTGCATCTTAGCATGCCACATTGTCAGACTCTACCATATCATTGATCATCTACCAATATATATATAACCTCCAAGCTCATACGTCTTAGAGAAGGGTGTTAAACACCAAACAGAAATATATAATTAGTAGCGTTCAACAAATACAGTAGAAAAGAATACAATGTCAGACACGCAATCCATTTACAAGTCCGCTCTGGGTCTGAGTGAAACATCGTGTCCGTCGATCTCCAAATGCGTTTGGACGATCATTACCAAATACCTTGCCTTGGAAGGCCAATCCCAATTCAAGATACCAGTCATCATCATCCCAACGATGTGAAAACCTTCGGTCTTCAATCACCGTCTCAGTCTTCGACTCTTGATCGTCGTGATGATTATTCAGAATGGGTTAAACCCGGTCTTTCTGAATAACTTGCGTAATTTGGGATTAAAAACAAATATTGGAAAATCACACATTTCGTCACATCCTAACTCAGAATATTCTTTTTAATAAGATATTCAATTAAAAAGATTCTCATTAATTTTATCAAAGATAAATATTGAGAATAAAATCTATAAATCAATTTCTAAAAATATGGAATTCCACAGAAATCCAATCAATACATAATCGATATAGATTTCTGTATCAGACTAATAGTATAAATGGAATAACGGCAAAGCCTCTTAAATTCCATATATAATATCGGTCTTCTTTTACAGAAGCCCATCTCAATTATTACCAATATAATTTCCACTTAATTCCTATTTAATATATTAGTTGAAAAACTTGATTTATAGAAAATGTCTTTTTAATTCTATAAAATAGATTTATAAGTTCCAAACAATAATTTCAATGCAAATTGGATTAAAGGACAAATGTCGTTTAAAACATCGTCCACGGTAAACCCACTTCACATCTCAATTTATTTCATATCACAAAATATAATTGCAAACGCTAGTAACCCCTTTAAAAACATATTTTAAAATAATCATAAAAATATTCTTTATATAAAAGATTCTAAATGAGAAGTATTCTTTATTTTACAAATCTTTATCTTTCACAAATATTCCTTGTTTTAACATATACTTAATTAAAAATCTATATATTTTTTTAAAATATATATACTTTATATAAAAAGGATTTCTAATGTAAAAATAGTCTTATTTAAAAGAACACTTGAATCGAAATGCGACTCAAACATTTACCATATAATTTGGATTATATGGATTTCACACACATCATATATATGACAATAACAGTATAATCATCAAGTCATCCATTACATCCAAAGTGTAATTTCCACTGTGTAAGCGTTAAAATTAAATAATAACGCTCATCACAGCCTGTCGATCTAACGATCAATATACAACTAAATATTGGGATTAGTGTGTGAAAATCTTCATCCCAACACCCGTGTGGGGTTTTCAACCAATCAAGCAAATGATAAACTAATTTGTGCACTTGGGCAATGTGTGAAAATTATCGTCCCAATCACATACACAAGTCAGGTAACTTGTCTATGGAAGTGTATTACACAATATATAACACGACGATAAAAATGTCTCTTTTAATTATATTCCTTTTTTTTTTTTTTTTTTGCCTATAAACGGTCAATAAAAATGTGATCTTTATTTCTATACTTTTTATTGTAATTTACATTTTTTTTTACCAAAATGTCCTTTTTAATCTAACTTACATTTTGAATGTAATTTTTCTTTTTCTTTTTTTTTACATCAAAATGTAAATGTTCCCCTTTTCATTGTTTATTATTAACAACAAAAATCTCGTCTTCTATATTTATTCTTTTCAATGAAAGCAATTTTACATAAAATTGTAATTCTTTAATTTTATTCTTTTTATTGTCTCTAGAAAGACAATAAAATGTAACACAAAAATATATTCTTTTTATTGCATCTAAAATGATGATAAAAAATGTAACATTATCGTTGCTATTTTTATCGCATCAAAAATGCCGATAAAATGAATCACTAACATTGTCTATTTTTATCGCACCAAAAATGTCGATAAAAATGAATCACTAACATTGTCTATTTTTATCGCACCAAAAATGTCGATAAAAATGAATCACTAACATTGTCTATTTTTATCGCACCAAAAATGTCGATAAAAATGAATCACTAACAATTCTATTTTCACCGCATTCAAAATGACGATAAAATATTCAACATTAACAATTCTATTTTTACCGCATTCAAAATGACGATAAAATATTCAACATTAACAATTCTATTTTTACCGCATTCAAAATGACGATAAAATATTCAACATTAACAATTCTATTTTTACCGCATTCAAAATGACGATAAAATATTATCATAAGAAACGAAAGCAAAATGTTCTTTTTATTACTAAAAGGAAAAACAACAAAGATGCTTCTTTTAATGCTAAACAGAAACAAGACATAAAAAAATGTTCTTTTAATGTTGAAAAGAAGAAGCGACAAAATGACCCTTTTTATGTTAAAAAGAAAAGGGTGACAAAATATGTTTTTTATTATTCTAAAAAGAAAAAGCGACAAAAATTATCTTTTTATTCAAATGCAATATCTTTACAAAAGTGTTATTTTAATATCAATGCGAATTTTCAATTTCTTACTACATATAGAAATGTAAACTTTATTTTACAATTATATATCCCATCATAAATTACATATAAAAATGTAAGTTTTAATTTTATTGCAAATCCCCTTTCTAATTACATATAAAAATGTACTTTTTATTTTACATTGTAAATTGCATATAAAAAGTAGATTCTATCCTTATGTTGTATTTGCATTATAAAATGCAAATGAAAAGGTAAGTTTTATTTTCAATGTTATATTCGTATTATAAAGTGCAAATAAAAATGTAAATTTTATTTTCAAGTTTTATTTTCATTATAGTATGCAAATAATAAAAATAGCTTTATCATCAAGTTATATTCACATCATGAAATGTTAACAAAAATGTAAGTTTTATTTTCAAGTCTCATTTGCATTATAATATGCAAATAATAAAACAAGTTTTAGTTTTCAGGTCATATTTACATTATAAAATATAAATAAAAAGGTAAGTTTTATTCTCAAGTGATATTTACATTATGAAATGTAAATAAATAAATAAATAAATAAATAAAAGTAAGTTTTGTTTCAAGTTCATTTGTGTCTTGAAAACACAAATAAAAATATAAATTTTAATGTAAATCTTTATTTCAATACTTTGTTCGCGTCAAGGGATGCAAACAAAATATAATTCTCTTTTTATTTAAAACATTTTGTTTGCATTGAGAAATGCAAGAAAAATATAATTCTTTTTATTTTAAAATGTAAATCTATATTTTGTCATTTTGTTCGCATCAAGGGATGCAAACAAAATACAATCTTTTTGTTCCTTCGTACATTTCTGTTTGAGAAATGCAAACAAAACACAATCCTTTTTTTTTCAATACTGAATTGATATTTCACATCAATTCAAATAAAAGGAAAATTTCTTTTTTTTTTTTTTCCAATGACAAAAGTATGGATTTTTGTTTCATCTATATTCAATGACAAAAATATGAATTCTTGTTTCACTTTTATTAAATGACAAAAATATGAATTTTTGTCTGTTAACTTTTAATGCAACAAAATTAAGAGTTTTTGTTTTCTTTTTATGCAACCAAAAATGAGAACTTTGTTAGTTAACCTTTAAGGCAAACAAAAAGAAATATATTTTATTCGTTGTTCGTAGTCTATTGTAAACAAAACAAATAAAAATAATATTCTATTTGTCATTCAGTTTCCATAGTAAAATCAACCAATAAAAAGAGTTTTTTTTTTTCCTTTCTTCGTCATTCCGATTATGTTGTAGTATCAACAAATAGGGGTACGCTTTATTTGTCGTTCAGATTTCATTGTAACATCACCAAATAAAAATAAAGTTTTATTTGTCGTTCCATTTCTTTGTTCATTTCAGAAGAATGAAAATGACATTATAATAAAATAAATTAGAACGTCTAGATCTGAATAAAATATGTTTTAAATCTAAATTTAGATTTAATTTTCCAACTGCAATTTAAACTCAATAACATATACACTTTAAAGACGGATTTAAGCATAACATGAACAATAAGCACACCACAAGCAACAATCGATAATTCATACACCCAAAACATTTCAGAACTAAATCATCATCATCATACAATTATTTTCATGTGGGAAAATAAATTAATAATTAATTAAATAATGAAGATTTGAACTCTCACCTCAAATTTTGGCTAAAAATCAACTGTCTCAGAATCAGGTGTGGTCTGCGCCATCGCGAAGAGCTCGGAAAGACGAGTCCAGCGCAATTTACGGTTTGTCAAACGGACCTCGTATGAGAGAGTTATGAATTTTTAAACATCGGATGATTTAAATAATTAAATAATATTAAAAAATGAAGCGCGCCCTTCTTCCTCAAACACGTCGTTCTGTACATGCCGAAACCCAAAGCCGCTCTCTTGCTTCCGTGCGCACCCCCCTACGGCGCTCCGTTCGCCGATCCAACACCACCACCGCCACCGCCATGCCGAGAGCCACCTACACCATCAACCACGTTGAACTCGGCCTCCCCTATGACCCGCAAATCAACAAAAACCGCAGCCCTTTCTCGGCTAAAATTCGTGAAATTCGTGCACCTAAATCCGATCTTAACCGTATAGATTGAAAGGTCTCTGAATTCTCTTCGATTTGGTAGGTCATACGTCAATTTTCGACGAACGGATTGAGAGATATTAGCGTTTGAAGTTGGAGCAATTCTGGCCATCGATTTTCTGGGCGGCGGCTGCCATGAACAGTATTAGGGTTAGGGTTTTCGGATTTTTATATTATTTTAATATTAAATTCCGAATTTCGTGAAATAAAGTGGATTTTTGAACTTTCTCGGATTTGGGCCTGCTTACTGTCGATCTTAACGTTTTGAGGCCTTCTGAACGCGATGGGCTATGTCCCAAGGTCCAATTCTGATGTCTACACGTTTTTTTTCGGTTTTAATTTAAAATACAATATTAAATTAATTATTTAATTCCTACCGTACATTTAAATATGCCGGGGCCACATACGACCTCGGAAAATTCTAAAAAAAATATTTTTAGCTTTCTTATGACGATACGAATCCAACAAAATTATTTTCGTCGAATTCTGAGACTGTTTGAAAAATGGCTATTTTTAAGGCGTTTAAATTTAACTGTAAATAGTCAAAACACATTTTATTTCGCCACGCTCACATATTAATTCGAAAAATTCTGAAAATTGAATCCTAGCAATAATTTGACATTCCGGTTCCAACAAAAGTGGTTTCGTCGAAAACGGAGGTCGTTTGAAAAATGATTATTTTTAAGGCCAATATATTTAATATTAAAATACAATTTTAAACAAATAATTTTCGAAACTCAAAATATATAAGTGTTTACTGTTTTTCAATGCAGAAACGTCATTCCGAACTCAATGGAAGTGGTTTCGAGTCCAAATTCCTATATATGTGAAAAGTAGCCTTTCGGGCCCTATATATTCTACAACGACCTTTCTAAAAATTGAATTGGCCATAACTTTTGATTTCCGCTATGAAATTTCAATTTTTCAGATTCGTTAGAAAGATATTTTTAAATAGATTCTAATATTTTTGGTTTCACTAAAATCCGTTAAATTTTGCATCCTGTACGGTCAGTCAAAGTTCAAGTTTGACTTTTCAAACTACCGCGCTATTTCTAACTCTTTTGTTAATTAAAATTAAATCATTCATTCTTCTTTGATTTAAATCAAATTTGTGATCATTATTATTTAAATAAATTATTTTATATTGTCAAAACTCATTAAAATTTTCTAAAATAAAATTTTAAATTGGTCCTGATTTTTGCGGGTTGTTACACGCGACCTTAAAGCCGCCCCCGCCCCTAGCACAACCCACCGCACCCCCCTATATTCACGGCGTGGATGCGCCTCTCGTAGCTCTCCAATCTCCCGCAAACCGTTCGCAAAACCATCGACTACAACTCCCGAATTCTGAATTCAAAGTTTTGAACTTTTCTGAAAATTTCAAGGTATGAATATTTCAGTTTTGTCACGCTTTTAAGAGTTACAACGACAGTTGTTAAAAGTCAGTTCTGATTTATTTGTATGAACTTCGAATTGAAATTTTTCAGATCCGAAACTGCCGTGACCTTGAACACGAGATCTGATTGAATCTGAACCTTCCTTTCAAATGCGAGCTAGGTGAGAATTTATTTTTAATATAATTTAATTAATTTAATTATTATTATTATTGCGTTATGTGAAATGGAAAATCAAACACAAGTAGATCTGCGATGAATGTTGCCATGGGATGGATTCAAATTGTTGTGATACTATGATTTTAGATCCGTTATTTTTAATCATAGATCTGTTAATTAAAAACATAGATCGGTAGGAAAAATTAGATTTTTCCTCGTTTAAATTTGTTGAAGTTATGCCTTATGGATATGAATCATGTATAAATCTATCATCATATACGTCGTTATGCAACTTACATTATTTTTAGTGTGAATTAAAGTAGGAATTCATATCATTATGAAATTTACATCAGTATGCAATTTACATTATTTCTATTGTGAATTGAAGTAGAGGATTTACATTTTTATAATATTAAATTAAAGTAGAATTTGCATAGTGGTAAAAATTACATTTTTCTTTGTAATTAAAAGTGAATTCACACCGTATGTCAAAAATTACATTTTTCTTTGTAATTAACATGTGAATTCCATCGTATGTTAAAATTTACATTTTTATATGTAAACTATAAAGTGAATTTATATTGTATGTTAAAAATTACATTTTTCTTTGTAATTAACATGTGAATTCCATTGTATGTTAAAATTTACATTTTTATATGTAAATTATAAAGTGAATTTATACTGTATGTTAAAAATTACATTTTTCTTTGTAATTAACATATGAATTCCATCGTATGTTAAAAATTACATTTTTATATGTAAATTATAAAGTGGATTTAAACTGTATGTTAAAAATTACATTTTTCTTTGTAATTAACATGTGAATTCCATCGTATGTTAAAATTTACATTTTTATATGTAAATTATATAGGGAATTACACCGTAGGATAAGAATTACATTTTTATAGGTAATTAAAACATGAATTTACATTGTAGGTTAAATATTTCATTTTTATATGTAATGTCTATAGGGAATTATACCGTATGACAAAAACTACATTTTTCTATGTAATTAAAGGATGCAATTTCATTGTATGATAGAATTTACATTTTTTTTTTATATATATGTAATATAGAATGAGAATGAACATTAGAAATAAAATTTATTTATTTTATATGCAAATAATATGTAGGAATTTGACATGTAATTAAAAATCATATTTTTACAATGTAAATTAGAAGTAGAGTTTGCATTGTAATTAAAAACCATATTTTTACAATGTGAATTAGAAGTAGAGTTTGCATTGTAATTAAAAACCATATTTTTACAATGTAAATTAGAAGTAGAGTTTGCATGTAATTAAAAACCATATTTTTACAATGTAAATTAGAAGTAGAGTTTGCATGTAATTAAAAACCATATTTTTACAATGTAAATTAGAAGTAGAGTTTGCATTGTAATTAAACTTACGTTTTTATATGTAAGTTTAGAATGTACATTGAAGTTGAAATCTACATTTTTATATGTAATTTAAAAGTAGGATTTTGCATGTATCAAAGTTTACATTTTTACATGTAAATAAAAAAAATATAGGAATTAAATTTACATTTGTATGTAAATATAAAGGATGGAATTTACATTTCCAATGTAAGTAAAAGAATGAATTTAGGATGCGATAATATTATTTTCATTTTCAAATGAATTAAAATTTGGTAAGTATCGGTAGTTGTGTAGAGCGCTGTTTTAATCAAACGACGTTATTACGATTCAATGATTATATATATATATAAAAATATAATTAAAATTAAATGAATAGGGCGTGGTAGTTCGCGTTTTGAAATCGTACTTTTAAACGACTATACGAGAAGATCCGACCGTCGGATTTTCTTGAAACTGAAACCGTTAGGACCGTCTTGGAAAAATCTTTCCAACGATATATATAACATTAAGATCCAACGGTTAGATTCTAAGAAATGTGAAAATCAAAATTGGTTGAATGCAGCGCCATAGTCGCCCATGGACTTAAGGCGTCGTTATATTAAAATTTAATTATTTTAAATAATTAAAATAGGAATGAATCGTTAATAAAAATAATTATTAATGTATAAGAAGGATTTTAAATATATATATAAATATACGAGGATTATTTGGAAAGTCCGAGTTCTCTCATTCTAAATAATCAAACGACGTTTATTGAAGTAAGAAGATGGCGTATGAAGACCGTAAATCTTCCCTCGAATGGACAACGATCGAGGCCCTGATTTGACTTGCTCCCAATTCAAGGGTCATGGTCATTGCCCAAACATACGTGTTGATTTCACGGGTTTGGCTTTCGCTCAGACCCAGAGCATAAGCTAATAAATGGATTGTGTGTCTGACATCATACTCTATCAAATATCATGTTACTGATCTTTTGTCGAATGTATGGATGTTTGGTGGCGGGGAATTTATTCTCTTGCTTAACACCCGTTCATATATTTCTTCAAAGGATTGGTAGTGCGATATGGTGTGATGATGTGGCATGCTAAGATGCATAGGATCAAGGTTTTGTTGAAAAGCAGGCCTTGTGGGACGAACAAAGCATAGCCTGTTTAGGCATAGCTTTGTGTACAACGTGACTTCGTGAGCCTCACACGCCGGTGGAGTCTAAAACGGGAGAAGGGAACGCAGGGAGAGCAGCACGTTTCTTTCTAGCTAGAAGTGGTGATTGGGTTTTAACACGGCCCAACATTTTACTTATGTGGATGATGGAATGAGGCGCCTCAGATGATAGGTCCTATAGGACTGGGAAACGTGTGTTCAGGAATAACTAATCCGCAACTTGTGTGGTGGACCGGCCCTGCAGCTTTCCAAGAGTTCACTACGGGGGATCCTGTGACATTAGCTAGAGTGTCTCGAATCGGTAGGAGCTCCTCCCTAGCCTTGACTCATGATGGAAACCAAAATCCAAATACGACCCTACGAATTTGATTGTATTACTAGTATGGAGGCATAGTAGTATGGGATACTATTCTTCCTAGGATTTATACATTTACTTTGAAATGTTTTGATATATACTAATAATAATATTAAACTCATATTTGCCGTATTTAGCATGTTTAATCACTATAAGATAAAACCCTATCCTCTGGTTTGTGTTGCATTGTGTGATGGGACCTGGGTCTTATGGTGATTCCATTTTTCTAAAAATCATAACGTTGTTGTACGATTTACTCATTATTTGTTCTGACACCTTTATGCATGGCAAACCATTAGAGTAAACCCATTCCGCATTAGCGGCGTGGTCTTTGGATTTGCCCTATTAATAGTGATTAATTAGTTACGAATTCTCACACCAGTCCCACGACTGACCCATTGTTTGTTTCCACCTTTTTGCAAACTCGGGTGTCCTCCTTTCTACATGGGCAGCCTAGTAAACAGGTTTATTCTTCGCTTGGAGTCTTTTCTTTGGAGCTGCTTATTATCTTTCTTGGATTTGCTTGTGGAGAGGTGTTGATTTGGAGCTTGAAGACATCTATCATTCACTGCTATTGCATTTTCCTTTTTTATTTCCAGACATTAAACTTGGTTTATTTCACGTTGTTTAAGTTGGAGTTGGAACTAATTTCTTTTCTGCAAACTTGATGTAATAATCTAGAATTCTGTGACTGTGGATTTTCTGTGGTTGATGACATTATATTTCCGCTGCTATGATGTTGTTACTCTATGAATTTCCTATGCTATGTTGTATCTATGATATGTATTATTGTATTTATGTTGTATTCCAAATGATTATTCCTTACTTTCATCCCGTGGAAGTTTGGGGTCATCACATATTGGATCAACAATGGATAGGACAACACTAAGTTTAGTGATGAACTTCTTAATCCAAACAAACTCCTTAGTAGCTTCAGATGCATAGTCAAATCAGCGACTATTTCTTGTTTTGAACTTTTCCAGCTTATAGCAGCAGCACCATTAAGGAAAAACACATAACCTGACTATGACTTATGGTCATCTCTATCAGTCTAGAAACTAGCATTTATGTTACCTTCTACCATTAATTCCTCTTCACCTCCATCTATCAAGATTGATTCTTTAGTCCTTTTTAGATACTTAAGGATGTTCTTGACTACTATCCAGTGACTCTCACTTGGATCGGATTGGAATCTACTTGTCATACTTAAAGCGTACAAGACATTTGGATGAGTACATAACATTGCATGCATGATTGATCCAATCGTTGAAGCATAAGGGACTGTTCTCATGCATTCCTTATCATCTTGTGGCTTAGGACATTAAGTCTTAGAGTGTTATACCATGTAACACGAGTATGTATATTCTCTTTTCCTCTTGCATGCCAAACCTTTTAGCACTTTGTCAATGTATGCACTTTGACTTAGGCCGATCAACTTTCTTTGATCTATCTCTATGATCTTGACATCTAAGATATAGATTGCCTCGCTCAAGTCTTTTATGGAAAAACTTTTTCCCAACCATATCTTTACCGCTTTTAATGAATTAACATGAATCCCAATAATTAATATGTCATCAACATATAATACTAGGAATATAATGTTACTCCCATTAATTTTCTTGTATACATAAGGTTCATCTTCATTCTTAATGACGCAAAACCCTTTGATTGTTTCATCAAAATGAAGATACGAGCTTCTAGATGCTAAATGGATCGTTGTAATTTACATACATTTTTGGCATCTTTTTGATTAACAAAACCTTTAGGTTGTGTCATGTACACATCCTTGATAAGATTTCCATTAAGGAATGCAGTTTTGACATCCATTTACCAAATTTTGTAAATGTAAAAGGCTGCAATTGCAAGCATAACCCTGATGGACTTAACCATTGCCACTGGGGAGAAGGTTTCATCATAGTCAACTCCTTGAACTTGTTTGAAACCTTTTGCCTCCAATCAGCCTTTATAGGTTTGTATTTTACCATCCATGTCAGTTTTCTTCTTGAAAACCCACTTGCACATAATGGGTTTTGCCCCTTCTGGTGGATCAACCAAAGTCCACACTCGGCTGGTGTACATGGAATCTATTTCAGATTTCTTGACTTCAAGCCATTTCTCAGATTCTGGTCCATTCATAGCCTCTTGGTAAGTGGGCTCATCTTGGCCTGTGAGCATTACGTATCCAATTTGAGTCATGAGAAATTCAAAATTTCTATCAGGCACACGATGTATTCTACCAGATCTACGAATATCTAGTGTAATTTGAGTAGCTCGGTTTTCACAACAGTTTGTGGTTCTTGCTCAATTTCTAGTTCATGTTCAATGGTATCTTGTGGTTCCCGAATCTTTTCGAGTTCCACTTTATTCCTATCGGTACCATTTTAGTGGAAATGCAATTAAGTATGAATGTTGTTGTTTTAAGGGCATAACCCAACAACTTATTAGAAGATCTGTATGACTCATCATTGGTCATACCATATCTAATAAGGTGTGATTTCTCTTTTTAGGCACACCATTCCATTATGATGTTCCTGGGGGAGTGATTTGCGATACAATTCCACACTCTTTCATATAGTCATTAAATTCTTGTCTTAAAAATTCTCGTCCTCGATCTGTTACAAGAATCTTTATATTCTTTCCAAGTTGGTTTTGGACTTCATTTTTAAATTTTTTGAACTTTTCATAGAATTCTAATTTGTGTTTTATAAGATACACATAACAAATATCTACTGAAATCATCAGTAATTGTAATGAAGTACTAAAACATACCTCTAACTGATGTACTCATTGGTCCACATGCATCACTATATATAAGGCCAATATATCACTAGCCCGTTCACTATGTCCAATAAAAGATGCTTTAGTCATTTTGCTTAATAAAAAAGATTTACATTCTTCATATGATTCAAAATCAAATGAATTCAAAATTCCATCTTTATGGAGTTTTGATATATGTTTCTCGTTTATATGGCCTAAACGACAATGTCAAAGGTATGTTGGGTTTAAATAATTAGATATAATCCACTTAGAATTTATGTTATAAACATGCACATCAAAGTTAAGAATATAAAGACCATTAACTAATTGTGCATTTCCATGAAATATTTCATTTAAATAAAATGAACAACAACTGTCTTTTATTACAAATGAAAATCCAAGCTTGTCTGAACAAGATACATAAATAATATTTATTCTAATGAAAGACGCACATAATAACAATCTTTTAATTCTAAAACTAAGCCAGTATGTAAGGATAAGCAACAACTTCCTATGGCTAATGCAGCAACATTTGCTCCATTTCCCACTCATAAGTCCACTTTCCCTTTTACCAAATTTCCACTCCTTTGCATTTCCTGCAAAGTAACACAAATATGTGATCTACATCTAGTATCTAATACCCAAGATGTAGAAGTAGATAAATTGACACTTATAACATTTATACCTGATTTAGGTAAAGTCATACTTCCTTTCTTCTATTTCAGATCTTCTAAATAAGCATAACATTTGCGTTTCCAATAACCTAGCTTTCGACCTTAGGGACCATCACCCTCTTTTGAAATCAATCCTTTAGGCTTCAATGCCTTTTTGAAATTGGTCTTGGCAGTAATCTTCTTAAGCTTCTTTTTCTTGCCTTTAACCTTTGCTTTAGCGTCCCTTTTTGTACAATCATCATGGCAGCAGGTTCTGCTTTCTACATATTGTTATCAACAGTGTTTAACATGCTTAATAACTCAGTTAAGGGTTTTTATGTTTCATTCATGAGATAGTTCATCATGAATTGAGAATAGTTATTGTTCAATGATTGTAAAACAAGGTTGTTTTGAGTTTTGGTGTTAATGGAAACCCTAAGCTTTCAAGATACTCGATGTACCCAATCATTTTCAACATATGTGGACCAATGGGTTCCTTTTCTCCCATTTTTCAGTGATACAGTGCCTTGCTTGTGTCATACCTTTCTTCTCAAACATGCCCTTCGAACAATTTCTTAAGGTGCTCGATCATCTCATATGCATCCATTAACTCGTGTTGCTTTTGAATCCCTGGAGTCATGGTTGCAAGCATGAGACAACTGACATCAAAAGCATCATCTTGATGCTTCTTGTAGGCATTCATCTCTGCACGAGTTGCTATACTTGGTGGTGCCTCTGGAATAGCCCATCAAGTACATACAACTTCCTTTCTTGTTTGAGATCAATCCTAAAATTTCGTTGTCAGACAAGGAAATTAATTCCATTCAGTTTTTCTTTTATTGTTGTCCTATATACAATAAAACTTGACTAGGTTTATTTGAGAATTATAATACTTACTATATTATATAATCTCATGTTCAAGTCACTTACTTGAAACTATATAATTCTATATTATTATTCTAAGGACTTTTATTATGTTAATATTTATATTATGCAGTAAATATAACATAATAGAATCTTTTATTCAAAATAAAAAATAACATCAACAATGTTATTAATTACGTCAAATAGTTTAATTTAGGGAACAAAATCTAACATAAAATACAAAGATGATATAATTATGAAAACTTGGATTTGTCTTTACTGATAGTCAGTTAGCAAACGGTGGATTCGCGCGTTAACCACAAGGACTTCTTTACGAGTCCCATATCCTTAAAATACATTCGGTTACTTGTATAAAAGTTAAGCGGTGAAAAGTTGAGCTATGCAATGGTATTTAAAATTTTATAATGCCCGGTCTAGATTGAACGTTAGCCCAAAGCTTTTCGACGTTCAAACTAAAACTAATAATGCTTGGTTGTTATACTACGACGTACAATGCTCTACAATTCAGTATGAGGGAATTGCTTTACACCAGGTAAAAATGTTTATATGCTCACCAGTTTTAACCATATTAAATTCAGTTTTCGCACTATATCATGCACTAATGTACCCAAAACTGAACAATCACATTAATCATCAAGCAAAACAATTTAAATGTAACCTAGAACATAACATAATTGAAGGATATAACCTTTTATAGTCGATGATCAGCAATTGATAATAAGAAAACATCAACCATGAAACTTCAATGAAAGGATTATTTAACTTACCCGATTCCTTGTGCTAAAGCAGCAGCAACTCACATCTTCATTGTCCGGGGATGGAAAACCTACAATATACAGTTTCTTTCTTATAAATTGAAATGCGAATAAGTATGCCAAAGTCATAGCAACTTGCATGTTCATTGCTCAAGCAAGGAAATCCTTCAATATATAGTTTATTTTTCAGAATTTAAAATGTTGGTTAGTATTATCATTTATTTGGTAATCTAAATAGGAAACAGATATATCATAAGGGAACTAAAAATGTCCTATCAATATAACGAAACATGACCTTTCTAAAACCTAATACTATCGAGTACAACAGAGTTCCTTTCTCGGTTTCTTCCACACAACTAAAAGATTTTCATATAATTAAGCTATAGGAAATTGCCACAACAAAAATTCCAGTTGACGAAGAAATATTGAAAATAAAATAATCTTGCTTTTCCTTGACCATTAGTTATGATATAAACTGAAATCAAACATCACACTTTAATAAAGTTTGCTACTATTTCGTCAATGACCACGCTTGTACTTTTATGTGCTCATTTATTAACTTTCATTTTACCGCAATCAACACTTCCAAGCCTAAGGTAAGTAGATAATGTCATCACTTTGCAAATACTCAAACAGTAAGCCTCCTTATTAGGATTTAGTGAAAAACACATGTAAAAGAATTGACCACTAACCATCTTGTAACAAAGGGATGCATACAATTGATGATAATCTTCTCACGATGGTCACAAATCTTCATACTATACTAATTTATAATTAAATACCGTATTTCAAAATATACTCTAATCTAAAGCGGACTGAAAAGATTGGTTAAGTTACTTTGCATGTATTAAAGTTCTTTAATGTTACTCTATTTTCAAAATTATAGTAGCTAATTTCTTTCGTTGATAGAAATGGTTTAATTAGCTTTGATCTATTATAAATTTTATTATGATTAATGTTTGAAACGTTTTGTATATGTAATGCATTTATTATAAAAAAAAATATAGTTACTAAGAATTTATTATTAAACCATTATTGTAATAGAGTCGCGTTACACTAGCACAACGGTCATACATTTATGTTATTTTTTATCGAGCTAATACAAAAACAAATGGTATTAAAATATGGCTCTGAATGATAATAAATTAAAACTTATTAACGTTCATCACCTTTGAAACGTATACAATTAACACGTTATAAATTATAATTTTTTGATTGTTTCTTTTGTTTGTTATAATATTAATCGTGATCCAACTTTCCTCTTACTAACATAGCGAACGTTACATTTTTGCATCCTTTCTATATAAGAAATGGAATAGACAAAGTAATATAAAGAACAGTTTTTTCATCTTGCTCTCTTTTTATTAAAACCTCCTTATCTTCATTGAATTTTTTTTCACTACAAAAGGAAACAGCAGTACAATTTTTTAACTTTGAATGCAAATCAGACTCAATTTGTTTGTGCAAGAGAATTGATATTGAAGAAGAGACTGTTTTATCCTAGAAGCGGCGGCAAAACCTACGGACTACTTTGCACCATTCAGAAGATCGCCGAAACGTCTTCAAGAAAGCAACTTAGTACGTGACTTAGCCATTGTTTTTCCAACAAATTGAAGAAGACCTAAAAAACAATGGCCATGACTGCAAATTTTGTCGATGTTGCACCTTCCTCCGCGTTCGAGATCCCCCTTGTCTTTGCTGCCCAATTCGGATTCGAAGGGATGCACTTCAAACGCTGGCGTCAGATGACAAAGTTCTTTCTGGCCATGAGAAAAGTGGTTGTTGCGCTCACGACTAACAGGCATCAAGAGAAACCCAATGAAGCTGGTACAACGCAGATGGCTTCCTGGACAGAACAATCAAAGCAACTCCAGACTTGGATTGAGCAGGACTACCTCTGTAAAAATTTCATTCTCAATGGCCTCAGCGATAACATGTACGACAACTACAATTCCGACAAATCAGCAAAGGAGATCTGGGAGGCATTGAAGAAGTATGACATGAAGGTGGCATAAGCAAAAAACTCTGATGTCAGTCGCTACTTCAAATATCAGACAACATACGACATGTTAGCAGAGATACATCCCATGAGCTTCAAAAAATAGCTTATGAGATCATCTCCGAAGGTATAATTTTAGATGAACAATTTTAGTTTGTTGTTATTATTGACAAACAACCCTTAGTTTGGCAGGCTTTAAAAATGTTTTAAGGCATAAGACTAAGAAATTTTTCTTAGAAAGCGTGATCACTCGCCTCCGCATTAAGGAGGAGGCTCGAAAGAAGGACCAGAAAGAGGAAGTGCTGGTTGTCATCAATAACAACACTAAAAAAAACCAAACCCACTATTCTGAAACCAAATCAGAAGTCTTTTAAGAATCAGAACCGCTGCAAATAAAATAGGAACCCACAAGGAACCGAAAAGGAAACATCGACCAACCCAAAAGAGTGATTCTGGACAGTTGCTTTTATGTTACAACTGTGGAAAACCAAGTCATATGGCATGCAAGTGTCAGAACAGGACAGGCCCTGCACCGTAGGCAAACCTGACTGAGGAGCCTCTTACGGCTATGATTACTGAGATTCACCTTATTGGTGGATCAGAGGGTTGTTGGGTAGATACTGGTGCTTCTCACCATGTCTACTATGATTGTGATACGTTCACTATATACACAGTTGCCGATGATCAGAAAGCATTGTTAGAAGATTCTCACACCACTAAAGTTGCTGTGATTGGTAATATAGAAATCAAGTTTACCTTTGGAAAGATAGTTATTCTGGAAGATGTGATGCATACTCCAAAGATGAGAAAGAATTTAGTTTTTGGTTTTCTCCTTAATAATGTTGCCTTTACTCAAGTTATAGGGGCTGATTTGTATACCTTAACTTATAAAGGTACGTTCGTGGGAAAGGGTTATGCTTGCGAGGGAATGTTTAAACTTAATGTTGAATTTAATAAAGTGACCAGTTGTGCTTATATATTGTGTGATTTTTAATATTTGATACTTTAGATTATTTCATGTTAATAAATGTATAATTCATAACATGAGCACCTTAGATACGATTCCTAAAATGTAAGAAACTAATTTGGGTAGATGTGAATTATGTACTCAAGCTAAAGTTACAAAGAAACCATATAAATCTGTTGATAGAGTATCTGAACCCTTAGATTTAATTCATTTTGACATATGTGAGCTTGATGGCACATTGAATAGATATTGGCACTGCTATTTTATCACTTTTATTGATGACTGTTCTGATTTCACTTATGTATATCTTTTGAAAAATAAAAGTGATGCAATTGACCTGTTTAAAACATTCAAAGCTGAAATTGAAAATAGACCCAAATAAGAAAATTAAGAGACTTCGCAGTGATAGAGGAACAAAATACGAATCTAGTTCAATTCTAGATTTCTGTAAAAAAAACATGGTATAATACATGAGAGAACTGCACTTTATTAACCTGAAATGAACGGTAAAGTTGAAAGAAAAATAGGACCTTTACCGAATTGGTTGTAGTCATTTCTTTAAATTCGGATGCAACAAAATATTGGTGTGGGGATATAGTATCAACCGTGAGTTATGTTTTAAGTAGAATTCCTAAATCAAAAGGTAAATTTTCACCTCTTGAAATTTGAAAAAATTACAAATCCAATGTTTCCTATTTTAGAACTTGGGGATGTTTGGCATATGTTTGCATTCCTGACTCTAAGAGAATAAAATTGGCAAGCAGGGCATATGAATGTGTATTTTTTGGCTATACTATTAATAGCAGAACATACAGGGTTTTTGACATAAACACACATAATATAATTAAATCAAATGATGTTGATTTTTATAAATCGAAAATTCCTTTTAAATTTAGGAATAGTGGGGGCACATCAAGTAATCCTATGCCTATTAGAACAAAACTTAATGAATATTCTATAAATGAACAAAGAAGAAATAAAAAAGCTAGAACCGCAAAAGATTTCAGTTTAGATTTTTGTGCTTTTACTATATAGGAGGATCCCTAGAACCTCCAAGAGGCCTTATCTTTTTTAAATACCGATTTTTGGCAAGAAGCTATAAATAATGTGATGGACTCTTTAGAATGCAATAAGACTTTGCACTAAGTAGATTTACCCCCTGGTTGTAAATCTATAGGGTATAAATGAGTACTTAAAAGAAAATTAAAACCTGATAGCACATTTGATAATTATAAAGCACGTTTAGTTGCTAAAGGTTTTAAATAAAGAGAAAATATAAACTTTTTTGACATTTATTCAACCGTACATCCATTGGAATATTAATTTCACTTGCATTTATTCATAATTTCATAATACATCAAAGGGATGTTGAAATAGCCTTTTTAAATGGTGAACTAGAAGAGGAAATTTATATGGACCAAATTGAAGGATTAGTAGTTCCTGACCAAGAATATAAAGTTTGCAAATTTGATAGATCACTATATGGTTTAAAACAAGCCCCTAAGCAATAGCATGCATAATTTGATAATTTGATAATCTCATAAGGTTTTAAAGTTAATGAAAGTGACAAACGCATTTATTATAAATCTGAGAATGGCAGATGTACTATCATATGTTATATGTGGATGACCTACTAATTTTTGGGTCAAACATTCATGCCATAAACAATGTTAAATCTTTGTTAAGTGCCAATTTTTTACATGAAAGATCTAGATGAAGCAGTGTAATCCTTGGTATTAAGATTACTAGGTCCGAAAAGAGACTTTTTTGGATCAATCTCATTATATTGAGAAGATTCTAAAGAAGTAATTACTTTGACTGCAAAACTGCAAGTACACCATTTGATCCCAGTGTAAAGCTATTTAAAAACACTGATGAAGTGTTAGACAGTATGAATATGCGAGCATCATTGGTAGCCTTTGGTATTCCACTAATTATACTAGACCCGACATTGGCTATGTCGTGGGATTATTCTACAGATTTACTAGTAGAACTAGTACAGAGCATTGACATGCTATTGAGAGGGTCATGAGATACCTTGTACGAACCATGAACCTTGGATTATATTATGAAAAGTTTCCCGCTGTTCTTGAAGGTTATTTCGATGTAGACTGGAATACTTTATCCGGTGATTCAAAAATGGCCGGTAGCTATACATTTAGCACTGTTGGAGAGCTGTTTCTTGGAAATCCAAAAAATAGACTATTTTAGCTCAGTCTACTATGGAGTCTGAGATGGTAGCACTAGCCACAGCAAGTGAAGAAGTAGAGTACTTGAGAAATTTGCTAACTGAGATTCCCTTATGGGAAAAACCAATACTAGTTGTGTTGATCCATTGCAATAGTAGTGCGGTTATTGTAAAAGTACAGAACCATTATTATAGCTGTAAGAGATGAAAAATACGTCGTAAGTACAATACTGTTCGAGAGTTACTCTCTTCAAGCACTATTAGAGTGGATCACATACGCAATGATGAAAATTTGGCAAATCCATTAACAAAAGGAGCGTCCAAAGAGAAAGTCCTTAATACTTCTAAAAGAAAGGGACTATTGCACTTAGATTGTTGAGTCATGCACAATGGTAACCTGATCTTATGACTGGAGATCCCAAGAATTAGGTTCAATGGGTAAAAACAAGTTGTGTTGTAATAATGGTTGAACGTGCTATTTTTATATACAAAGAGGCATGTATTCCTGAAACGATTAGAGGATGAGTTAATAAAAACTCTTAATGAGATCCATGCTTCTGTTTGGAGGGGATTAACTACCTTTAGGGGTTCTCCTGATCGACCCACTCATGTTAATGTGGAAATGTGGTCGTTTCCTATGGAGTTTGGGGCAAAACTTCAAGGGCATTCACTAAACTGGGATCAACGTGCATGGCTATAAATGCGCGGGCTTAATTGATTGCACTCTAGAAATGTTGTGTGTGGTCCGATGTTAGGAATAGAGTTCAAGACTATGTGTCGCTCTAGTAAAAACTGAGTCTTATCCACTATGCAAAGGTTCAAGTCATAAGACACCTTTTTTATGCACAGTCTTATGTTTTTTGAATTGCACAAAAATACTTTTAAAAAAAATTCAAGTAGGGGATTGTTGGAAACGTTTTGTATATGTAGTGAATTTATTAAAAAATACAGTACTAAGGACTTATTACTAAACCAGTATTGTAGTAGAGCCGTTAAAAGTTGTCACAGTAATATATATATATATATATATGTGTGTGTGTGTGTGTGTGTGTGTGTGTGTGTATGTATGTATATATAGGAGTCATTATTGTGATTAAGCAGTTACACTAGCACCACGATCATATATTTATATGACTTTTTAATCAAACTGTTGCAAAAATAAATGATATTAAAATATTGATACGAATGATAATCAATTAAAACTTATTAACATTCATTGCTTTTGAAACATATACAATTTACATGTTATAAATTACAGTTTTTTGACCATTTCTTTTATTTATTATGGTATTAATTGTGATCCAACTTTCCTCCCTCTAACATAGCGAACGTTACATTTTTGCATTCTGTCTATATAAGAAATGGGATAAACAAAGAAATATACAGAACAATTTTCCATCTTCCACTCTCTTAAAAAAAACCTTCTTATCCTCATTGAAAAAAATTCACTACAAATGAAGAGTAGGACAATTTTTTTAATTTAGGCGTAGCGCAAATCAAGCTCAATTCGTTTGTGCAAGAGAATTGATATTGAAGAAGAGGTTGTTTTATCCTAGAGGCAGGGCCAAATGGTACGAACTGCTTTGCATCATTGAGCAGATCCCCAAAACGTCTTCAAGAGAGCGACTTAGTTCGTGACTCAGCCATTGTTTTTTGAACAGTTAATTCTGGTTACTACAATTGTAAAGGCACCAACATCCTTACCTTTTGAGTCGACTGAATACAACACACGTCCAACCTGGATTGCACAAAAATACAAATCTTTAGGTTTAAAGAAGAAAGTAGATAGAAGATAGAACTGAACAACAATATAGAATCTCACAATCGCAACGGAATAAAATATTGTATATATATAATAACCTCTGGAAATACAAAATTGTATCTCTACTTACATAAATCATCAGAGTACATCATATATACAACACACAAGAATAAACTCTAAATATTTAACATTGAAGCCTCATGCTCCAAGCTCCTCCAGTGTATTTGTATAATCCTGAACTACTTGACTACCCATACAAAATTTGGGCACCCAAGAGTTTAGGGAAAATATAGAAAATAAACTCTGGGCCAGTTGTGGGATTAGTGTGAGTAAACGATTTAAAAAATCTTGAGAAATAAAAGGGTATCTCATAAGACCACACCGCGCATAAACACAGGATGGGTTTTTCCCTTATAAGAACCAAAACACTTTGTATATCGAAATCAGATATTATGATAGTGCCTAGGTTTTCCAAAATAAATTAAAATCTAGTGAAATGCTTGCATCTCACATTTCACTATATAGTTTACAAACAAAATTGCATGGCGCTTATGGATAATGGATTTCCAATAATGACAAAGTATGGAACCACCTTCCGATAGTGTATCTGTAGAGGAGAATACACTTGGTTCAATAAGAACATCATGCAACTCAACCACACATGACCGACCACTCATTCCCTTGAGTGTACCGAATGTATTATCACCAATGGTTGGGCTCAACCACCATTTTCGAAGCATACAGCAGTGATAAAATAAAAAAAAGTAAATATTTCTCTAGATAGGTGATAATACACCCTTGGAACGACCCACATAGCCATGCTGCCTGCCCGATTTTTGTCATTTCCTGGTTGTGAAGCTCTATGCCATACTTACCTTTTTGACATATCACGTCTTCATGAACTTTGAGATATAAATATCATTCTTTTATAGAAATCCGAACTAATTTTACAAATCAACTTGGTTTCATTTGTAAATGCTATTTCAGGTTCACCATCGAGTCATTAAATAAATTCACATTCATAATTAATTTCCATGACCTATACACTCAAATTGATTTTATAAAATCACTGTTTCTGATTCCGAACAATGGTCAATACAATATGTTCTAAATTTAATAAAACACATCAACATTTTATTATATTAATATTCGTTTGATTATTACACAGCATAGCAGAAATTTTATAAACATTCATTCAACACAGCAAGATTGATCAACGTTGATTTGATATCTTAAAATTTAAACTAAACATAGTTTGAAATATTTGATCTTGGGTGTACAATATTAATTTAAAAACTCTTTGGAAATTCTTTTATTTCACTTAACCTTTTTATTTTACGATTCTGATTGATAACTATACACACACACATATATACATATACATATATATATATATATATATACACACATATATATATATATACATACATATATATATATATCAATGAAGATTTAAACTTCAAAATTTATTACGATGACTTTTATGTCAATAATTATTTTGCTATTGCGAAATTAATATGATCGTTATATATATAATTTTGTTATCCTATTTTAAAATAAACAAATAATTTTGAGTCAAAAAATTTCAAAATCTAAACAAACACAAATGTTGTATTTTGTTACATTCAACGGTCGAACCTATCACCATGGCTTCACCGTTCCTTTTCTTTTCTTCTTCTTTTTTTTTCTTTCCTTTCGTTCTTTTTTCCCTTTCTTCCTTTTCTTTCTTTTTTCCTTCCAACAACCCACTTGCCTAACTCCTCCTTTCCTTCTTGGCCCGTAGTCTTCTTCCCTATTCTTTTCCTTTGTTTTCCTATTGCCTTCCCCGTTCTTCTTTATTTCCTTTCTTTCTAGTATTCTTTAAAGAGCACGTATGCGTTGTGTGCACGTTCACTGCTGCCTTCTCCATTGCTTCACGACTCTTCCATTATTTTATTTCCTTCATAACCTGCTTAGCCCATTTTCCCAACCAAGTCCAACCAACACGCGACCGATCAGCCCACTCGCTTTCCCTCTCTCTTTCTTCTTCTTCTTCTTCTTCTTCTTCCATTTTCCCTGTTTCGAAAAACTGGTGCACACCCACACTGTGCACCTGCACAACTTCCCAATCACCATTCTAATTACCCACCATCGTCGCAAATCACCTCGGCTCACCTGGATCCACCACCATACCCCAAAACTCGATCAACAACTTTGATCTTTTCACCATCAACCTGAAGCTTCAAAAAACCACTACCTCTATGTCACCGCCCTTCTCCATACCCACCTATTGCTAGAAACCACCAAAATTTCATTCCAAAAAGTTGACTTGCTCCCTTTCCAAAAACCCCTCGTAATCGCCTGAAAACCCTCCTTCTCGTTGTAGTTTGATGATAAACACACGCCATCTAAAACTCACCCAAAAGCCTAAAACGAGCTAGTACGACCAAATCACACAATGGAAAAATACATTGATATTTTTCCTATGATCCTTGACTTCCTAGGCTTCTCCACCATCAACGCCGTGACCTACAATTCATGTCACCGCCTGAATTTGCCCAAACTTCTTTTTTCTATGAAATCAGAAATTCTCATCAACCAAAGCGTTAAAAATCATGATATTACTCTTAAAATTCATGATTTCCATATACGAAAACAGTCGTATGCCTGAATTACAAAATTACGATGACTGAATTTTTTTAGTTTTCAACCCCTTTACTTTAAATTACCTAATATCTGGAAATAAACAACTATAATTAGGTTGAAATTATTTTAAACATATATTATAGATTCGTACAAACAACTTTCATATAGAACTCAAGTTATATAACTCACTGGGATTCGAGTTATAGATTTTCTAAGTTAACAGGATGTAACGAACGCGAAATTTTCAAATAAAAAAATCCACATAAAACCCATGTCAATTATTCAGGCATCGAACATTCCAGATCATTAATAGAAAGAAATTAGAGGGTGAGAATAAATAAGATAAAAAATTAGAATAGAAGAAGAAGAACATAAAAATAGAACAGAATGAATACGAATCTCACAGCGGAATGAATATAATATATTTTATAACATAACTTTGGAATAAAACTAGTATTTGTATATAATACTATTATCAGAGTACAGCACTTACAAAACAACGGAAATAATAATAGCTATATAATCCTGAAGCCTCCTGCTCCAACTCTCCAAGTATTTGTAAAATCCCGACTACTTGACTGTTCGTACAAAATTGGGCATCCAAAGTTTAGGGAAAACAAAATAAACTCTGGGTCAGTCTTGGGACTGGTGTGAGTAAACTCTAACCATTTGTTTCACTTTTAAAATCCCTTTAAAAGAAAGAATAATCATAAGACTGATCCACACATAAACACGGATGGTTTTTACCTTATGATAGCCCAAAACATTCTTTTAAAATCCATAGTCTTCTGATATTATAGTAATATCTAAATCAAATAAATAGCAATCTAGTGGAATGCTTTCATCTCATGTTCCACATATATAATATATAATCAAAAATCGCGGGCTCTGATTGGGTAATGGATTCCAACCGGCAAGATAGGGGACTGTAACAACCCGGAAAATCAGAACCAATTTAAAATTTTTATTTTGGCAATTTGAATGAATTTTTAATATTTAAAATGATTTATTTTTCTGTAATTTTTAGAGATCATATGTGGCCCCGGTAAATTGAAATGTACGTTTAAATTCAATACATAATAATTTATATTTTAATTTACAGGAAAACAGATCGTAACAGCCGAATTGGGTTACGAAACATACCCCATTGTGTTTAGAATGGGGGTATTTAGCTAGGAACGACAGTCGTTGGGTTTGGTTTGGAGTTCGGATGGATAAACTGGTATAAGTGGAATTAAATAATAATTTAATATTAAAATTACTCCTATATATAAAAAATAAAAGGGAAAACCCTAATCCCTTCTTTCAGATAAACGCTCCGCCTCCCCAAAGAATTAATGATCAGTTTTCTCGCGATTTTCTCCTCCCAAAACTCGCGATCCGATCATCCGTATTACAAACTCCAAACACCCAACCTCTTCATCTTGGCGAGCTCCACCCTTTGAACGACGGTGATGATGTTTTATGTGGCCAATCGCCGGAAATTGTTGCTGAAAGGCTCCGTAGTAAATCTCGAATTCTGGAGCCAGGCGTTGATGGAATCGGTTCAGATCAGAGGTGGTGGTGGCGCAGGGAATGGGCGACGGGGTGGTCATGTTAGATCGAGATCCAGTCCTCTTGGATGGCCGGCGACGTGAAGCTTTGAAGTGGAACAGTGGGTTTGGATTTGTCTGGAGCGTAAACGATAGAGGATGAAGATAATTAAGGAAATGGTTTAACAATTATTTAAGTTGATTAATTATTAGTGATGTATTAAAAATGTTTAATGTATAAACACTGATATCTCACACAAACGAACGCAGAATCATGCAAACAATGATGCGTCGGAATCGTCTTTCCGAGCTGATAGAACCAAAAAGGAGCAAATTACAGTTTGAAGAAAATTCAAATCAATATTGTACTAAAATCATCAGTAAAAGACTGATGGAGTGGAAATCAAAGTGAGAACTTCTCTCACTATAAATTTTTGTACAGTTATTTATTTTCTGTTAGCTCACTTCCCCGTCGTCCACAGACCATGGAGTGTGACGGCCCGCCCCGCACCAACCGACATTTACTCCAAAAGTGCGATGTACACATGTCCAGTTAGCACGGAACGGGTCGTCAGGAGGAAAGGGAAGAAGGAAATGAACATACAAAGAACCTGTAGAATGTCTCACAGCGCATAGAACAAAATATAATAATAACATACTTGACATAAAACAGGAGAGACAGTGCATAAGCTGAAAATCAGAACCAAACATCATAGCAGCGGAAATCCAAAATACAGCTTAGTACAACTTTCAAACTGTCTCAAAGCAAAAGTAAGATAAAGGAGGTACACTACTAATGCCCAAGTAGCGACCACCAACGACACAGGGAGAATGTGTATATATATATATCATACGTGGAAGCCTCCTGCCCGCCTCTGATTCAGCTACTCGCGCATCACCAGCTAACCTGTCTCTAGTCTGCTCGTGTGATCACCCAGAGTAATAAGAGGAGACATAAAACTCTGGGTCAGACATAAAGCCTGGTATGAGCGATAAGCATCTAAAGTGAACAATAACAGGTAGACTAAAACATACCTGAACCTGGACCTGCAACCAAAGAGTCAGCACTACATACTGTACAACACTCTAAGGTACCATATCAAACAGTGCAAAGGTACGGAGGTGGGGGAGGTGTGCATGTCATAGGGACGGCAAACAATCAAACATAGCATCCATCCTCACATCTCTCACTCAGTGCGTAAAGCATACGATATTCACCACTTCGATCACCCAATATACCTCGCTACGATCACTTTGCCCCCATGAAGTCATAAATGGCTTCACTGCACTGATAACGTAGCCACAAATCCTTCGCTATGTCTACTTTGCCCCATGGAGTCACAAGAACCCCACTGCACTGGCTCATAGCCTTACTAATCCTTACTATGTCCACTCTGCCCCATGGAGTCACAAGAACCCCACTGCACTGGCTCATAGTCTTACTACGCATCACTTTGCCCCTCGAGTCGTAATGACTCTACTGCACTGATAACGTAGTCTTGCTACCATCACCTTGCCCCTCAGGTCATAATGACCCTACTGCACTGATAAGTAGCCCATCATTCCTTTTCAGTGGTGAATCGAAGTTATGAACGTCGACAACTCCTTAGTACACGTCCCGCAGCAAAGCCCAACCATGAAGTGAACTCGTTGGTTCCCAACTGGATCCTGAGCTCTAACTTCACATATTGGACTACCTTTGCATCTCGGGTTTTTGGTCAATACTGGGTTGGTTCGGATCAGAATGCTCCTTCTTCACTGGATCGGGTCGGGTCTCCAGCTTGCCACGGTTCGGATCGGGTGCTCTCTTCAGATCGGTTCATGGCGCCTTCGACTCGTGGCGGGTATTCGGGTCGGAGCGTTCGAGTATTAGCGGATCGTGCATGCTGCCTCCCTCTGTCAGATCGGGGTGCGAAGCACGAGCGGATCGGGTACGCGAAGCAGTTCACGGTTGAGGCTCGTGGACCTTGCGTAGATGGTTCGGCTCGGAGGAGATGACTTGACTCGTGGTGATGTCCCACGATCCCATAGGACGATCCGATCGACCCTCAATCCCCTATCCGATCCGAATTCCTGCACCTTGTCCAGCGAGTTGTTTACGCCCCTCGACGGCGTTTTCGACCATTCCAACTATTCTAATCAGTCACAAAGCATACCATACAGTCATAGGAACACATATAGTCAACCACAAACATCAAAACAACAATATGATAGGTTAAAATGGATCAAACATAGCCAAAACCCCTTATTTTCCCTTAAGCATGTTTAGGTGAAACTTATGATAAGATTAGCAAAACTTAACCAAATTAACCCAAATTCATATCAAAGGTCTAAAGCATCATTCCGAATTTTATAAACATTTTTCCAGAATTTTATCATGTTTAAATTCGCTAATTAACACTAATCACCCCTAATTAGCCATAATTAGTGCAAAACTATGCAAATCACTCACCTTAGCCACAAATAAACTAAGATCTGAAATAAATCTTTGATTTGATGTGAATCCCAATGCTAAACAGCAGCTCCAATGTTGCTTTGGTGTAGATCTTCCTTGATTAGAGGTTGCTAAGCCAAATCCTTGACCAAAAGGTGATTTGGAGGTGATTTAGAGGTTGGAGGCCATTTTTAGGGTTCCTTGGTGATAAGTGGAGGCTAGAAAACTGAAATGGATTGATCCTCTATCTCATTTCAGCCTCCCCATAACCCTAATCCCGAAATGGGTTATGGGCCTACTCACTAATCACCCGATTTGGCCCGGTTAAGCAGTTTTTCACCCTCCAAACCTTATTTCAGCCATATCTCCCAAACGGTAAGTCCGTTTGGCTATTATGACCACTCTACGGAAAGGTAAACCATCAAACGAATCCAATGGAAGTGGTTTCAGGTCAAAATTCCTTTCCAATCAAAAGTTATGGCCAAAAAAGTACCAACTAGGGGCAAAATGGTCATTTAAAAATCGACAAAAATCATGAACATGGGAAATGACTCTAGTGGATGTTTCCCAAAGTTACATGACCATACGACTTCATATGGGGAAGAAATAAATATTCTACGATCCCCCGATGCGTAGAATGTGGGCCGTTACACTCTCCCCCCCTTAAGAAATTTCGCCCCCGAAATTCCCTAATCCAAACACACACAAAGGTCCCGCATGCCTATCAATCATAAAATAACAATCAAACATGCAAACAAGCAAAACAAGTTTACCCTAGCATGCGGAAAACTAAATTACGAAGTAAATCTTACCAGGCAAAGAGTTCTGGGTATGCCTTCCTAATGCTCTCCTCTGTCTCCCAAGTACAATCATCCTCGTCCTCGCCCCACTGAACCTTGACTAGCTTCACCGCCTTCCTTCGAAGTTGCTTCGTATCGTGCCCCACAATACGGATCGGCTTGCGGTTCCCAACCGCCTCGGGTTCTACTTCGAAGTCCTCTAACTGATCAGGTGAAATAGTCATATCTGAGTCGTGGACGAACTTCCTTAGTTGGGAAACATGAAATACATTGTGAACTCCCGCCATTTTCTCTGGTAAGCCAACTCTATATGCCAAATTCTCGACTAGTTCAAGAACAAGGAATGGGCCAACAAATCTTGGTGCTAATTTGCCTCTCCTGCCAAATCGTATCACGCTCTTCAACGGAGAGATCTTGACAAACACCAAGTCACCAACGGAGAATTTCAAGTCTCTTCTCCTCTTATCAGCATAGCTCTTCTGCCTATCTTGGGCAGCTTTCATTCGCTGCTGAATGATCTAAATCTTATCTGAAGTTTCTCTCACCACATCTGGTCCAAGCACAAACTTCTCGCCAGTCTATATCCAACATGATGGTGAGTTGCACGGTCTTCCGTACAAAGCTTCATATGGAGCCATACCGATACTGGATTGGTAGCTATTATTATATGCAAACTCTACTAGATGCAAATGGTCATCCCATGATCCACCAAAATCCAATATATAAGCTTTCAAGAGATCTTCCAATATACGATTCACCCTCTCCGTCTGACCGTCGGTCTGAGGATGATATGCGGTACTGAGATGTAATCCTGACCCTAGAGCCTTTTGTAAGCTCTTCCAAAACCCACTAGTGAACAACGGGTCTCGGTCACTCACAATGCTTTTGGGTACTCCATGAAATCTCACTACCCACTTCATATACAATTCTGCCAACTTGGTTGCCGTTCTGGTCGATTTGACTGGTATAAATCTTGCACTTTTAGTCAATCGATCCACAATTACCCAAATGCTATCATGTCCCGATCTAGTCCTTGGTAAACCATCGATGAAATCCATCGAGACTTGCTCTCATTTCCATTCGGGAATCTCTAATGGTTGCAACAAACCACTAGGCTTCTTTTGCTCGGCTTTAACTAGCTGGCAATTCATGCATTTGGATATAAACTTCCCAACGTCTCTTTTCATCCCTTCCCAGTAGTAAGTCTGTCTCATGTCTCGATACATCTTATTACCACCGGGATGTATAGTCAGTTTTGAGTGATGACATTCTCTAAGCACTTCATCCCTCAAACCACTTACGTTGGGTACAACTAGCCTTCCATTCCTTCTAAGCCATCCATCTCGATCAAGCCCATACACATTCATCTCCTCACCGTCGATGTTCATCTCTAACTTGGAGATGATTTCTAATAGATTAGGATCGTCCCTCTGGCTAGAACCAATCCGCTCTATCAAAGTGGGTCTGATCGTCAAACTAGCTAGCATAACTGGATCTAATTCGCACTTTGGTCTGAAATCAAACCCCGTGATGTACTCCAGTTGCTTCCACTCAAGAAACATTGCCCCTAAGCTGGCATGTCTCCTACTCAAGGCATCGGCTACCGCATTACCCTTCCCAGGTGTGTATGCGATATCAAAATCATACGAAGCCAAGAACTCCAACCATCTCTGCTGACGGAGATTCAGATCTTTCTGAGAGAAGAGATACTTTAACGATTTATGATCGGTAAACAACTCAAATCTTTCTCCCAAGAGATAGTGTCTCCACATCTTCAGCGCAAACACAATCGCTGCTAGTTCCAAATCATGGGTAGGATACTTCTTCTCATGCGGCTTTAGCTGTCGACTAGCATAAGCTACAACCCTACCTCCTTGCATCAACACAGCACCCAGTCCGGTACCACAAGCATCCGTGTATACCGTCATCTCTTCATTCCCTTTAGGAATGGCTAACACTGGCGCACGCGTCAACTTCTCTTTTAGACTTTTGAAGGCATCTTCACACACTCCGTCCCAGACGAAGGACTGATTCTTCTTAGTCAACTGAGTCAACGGTGATGCTCTCTTGGAGAAGTCCTGGATAAACTTACGATAATATCCAGCTAATCCCAAGAAACTTCTCACGTCTGTCGCATTCTTGGGCGTAGGCCAATCCTGTACCGTAGCCACCTTCGCAAAGTTCACGGCAATACCACTCTCTGAAACAACATGACCCAAGAATCTCACTTCCCTTCTCCAAAAATGACACTTAGAGAATTTCGCTTTCAATTGGTGTTTCCTCAACACCTCCATCACTATCCTCAAGTGCCCCTTGTGTTCCTCCTCTGTCCTTGAGTAAACAAGGATATCATCCACGAACACAAGAACAAACTTATTCAACTGATCTTTGAATACTCAATTCATAAGATCCACAAAGTAGGCTGGTGCATTGGTCAACCCAAATGGCATGACCAACCACTCATAAAATCCAGATGGCGTCCTAAATGCCGTTTTCGGAACACTCTCATCCGCTACTCGTAGCTGATGAAATCCTGTCGCGAGGTCCAACTGGGAGAACACTCTTGCTCCTTCCAGTTGATCAAACAAATCATCTATCCGCGGTAGAGGATACTTATTCTTCCTCGTTACCTTATTCAACTCGCGATAGTCCACACACAAACGAAGGGAACCATCTGCCTTAGTGGCAAACACAACTGGTGCTCCCCACTCGGAGACACTCCTTCTAATAAATCCCTTCTTCAAAAGATTGCTGACTTGCACCCCGAGCTCTCGCTGCTCCCTTGGTGCCATACGACGAAGTGGCATCACTATAGGTCTGGCATCTTTCACTAAATCAATACGGAACTCAATCTCTCGGTGTGGTGGAAGCCCGGTCACCTCCTCGAAGACGTCCGGATACTGGCCAACCACGGGCACATCTGACAACTCATCCTGCGGGATGTCGAGGGAATTTACAAAACTAGCCATAACCCCATCACTAGGTAGACTACCAAACACTACCCTCCGCCCATCATCCGCCCTCACTGTCACCAAAAAGCCCTCACAGTCTACCACCACCCCGTATCTTTGGAGCCAATCGACTCCCAATATAATGCCATACCCAGTAAAGCCCAAAACAAAGCAATCACATACAAACATACATCCATGACTCGATAAGACCAAATTCCTGCAAATCATACTAAGGCTAGTCGAACCACCAATCGGGTTCGTCACAACCAATGGTCTATCGACTATCTCGGGTTCCAGTCCCAACCTATCTACCAGGTCACTAGATATGAAGGAACGGGAAGCCCCGGTATCAAACAAAACTCGAACTGGTACATCATAAATAGAAAGCATACCTTGAATAACAACATTCTTTCCTTTCTCCGCCGCAGTTGGGGCATTCGACGAAGAAGGAACAACATCAATAGCATATGCTTTCACAATCTGCTTCTCCTTAAGAGGTTGCAGACACTTATCCTTCTGATGTCCCATTTGACCACAGTTGTAGCACTTCCTTTCCGCTGGCTTGGCCCGACATTCTTTAGCATAATGGCCCTTCTTTCCACAGCTGAAGCACTCAACATCCTTCTTGCTCTTTTTCTGGCCACCCTTAGATTGGTCCGGCTTCCTCTTATTCTGAGATTTATTCTTGCCTCCACCGCCTGCTTGCGGCTTTGGCCCTTCTGCAGATGCAGCCTCAGTCTTTGACTTAGGGTAAAGGCTCTCTGATCTCAAAGCTTTCCCCACAATCGATTCAAAAGTCTCATCGATGTGGTTGATAAGCCTTTCCCCCAAGTATCCATCCAAACCAGTAATGAACTTCTCATTCTTCTTCTCAGGAGTGTCAATGAGAGACAGTCCAT
Source organism: Allium sativum (assembly GCA_030737875.1). Lineage (NCBI taxonomy): Eukaryota > Viridiplantae > Streptophyta > Magnoliopsida > Asparagales > Amaryllidaceae > Allium > Allium sativum. The sequence goes on from CM060913.1 coordinate 637,682,852, forward strand.
ACTTCGACAAGGTGTCGAACTCAGCAATATAATCAGAAACTGCCCTTCCGTTCTGCTTGAGTTCCAAGAACCTCTTGAACAACACTGACTTCTGGGCAGCAGGAATGAACTTCTCGCTAAAGCGAGCCTTGAACTGATCCCAAGTAACCTGGTCCTCTGGAGTAGCTGTTCTAATGGCACTCCACCAATTCATCGCTCGCCCTTGCAGCTGACGAGACGCTAGCCTTCTCTTCATCGCATCCCCAAGACCCAAGTCATCAAAGATACAATCACAGCTATCCATCCAATCTTGAACATCTGTGGCCGACTCCGTTCCGTGGAACGACTTTCCACCAAGATTAGTGTAATCCTTGCACAACTTGGCGAAATCGACCCTAGGCGCCTGCACTACTGGGCCAACACCAACTCCGGGATTGGGAACTGCCCCTTGTACTTCTCTAAGCATGTCTCTCATGAGGTTAGTAAACATTGCCCTCACGTCAGCGGCATTCCCTTGGTTGGTCCCTCTACCAGCACCCCTCGTGTCTCGGCTCATCGTCAATCTGAAAAAGGGAAACGATTAACGACCCCATAGTGGTGCTAGTGCAGTGCGACTTCATTCTTATACTACAAATAGTATATATATACATAGCTTTTGAAAACCAAAATAATTACAAATACGCGCTCTCATATACGTACTAACTCTCCCTAGTGTCTTTCCCTAGGTTAACTACGCAACCTAGAGCTCTGATACCAAGTGTGACGGCCCGCCCCGCACCAACCGACATTTACTCCAAAAGTGTGATGTACACATGTCCAGTTAGCACGGAACGGGTCGTCAGGAGGAAAGTGAAGAAGGAAATGAACATACAAAGAACCTGAAGAATGTCTCACAGCGCATAGAACAAAATATAATAATAACATACTTGACATAAAACAGGAGAGACAGTGCATAAGCTGAAAATCAGAACCAAACATCATAGCAGCGGAAATCCAAAATATAGCTTATTACAACTTTCAAACAGTCTCAAAGCAAAAGTAAGATAAAGGAGGTACACTACTAATGCCCAAGTAGCGACCACCAACGACACAGGGAGAATGTGTATATATATATATCATACGTGGAAGCCTCCTGCCCGCCTCTGATTCAGCTACTCGCGCATCACCAGCTAACCTGTCTCTAGTCTGCTCGTGTGAGCACCCAGAGTAATAAGAGGAGACATAAAACTCTGGGTCAGACATAAAGCCTGGTATGAGCGATAAGCATCTAAAGTGAACAATAACAGGTAGACTAAAACATACCTGAACCTGGACCTGCAACCAAAGAGTTAGCACTACATACTGTACAACACTCTAAGGTACCATATCAAACAGTGCAAAGGTACGGAGGTGGGGGAGGTGTGCATGTCATAGGGATGGCAAACAATCAAACATAGCATCCATCCTCACTTCTCTCACTCAGTGCGTAAAGCATACGATATTCACCACTTCGATCACCCAATATACCTCGCTACGATCACTTTGCCCCATGAAGTCATAAATGGCTTCACTGCACTGATAACGTAGCCACAAATCCTTCGCTATGTCCACTTTGCCCCATGGAGTCACAAGAACCCCACTGCACTGGCTCATAGCCTTACTAATCCTTACTATGTCCACTCTGCCCCATGGAGTCACAAGAACCCCACTGCACTGGCTCATAGTCTTACTACGCATCACTTTGCCCCTCGGGTCATAATGACTCTACTGCACTGATAACGTAGTCTTGCTACCATCACCTTGCCCCTCAGGTCATAATGACCCTACTGCACTGATAAGTAGCCCATCATTCCTTTTCAGTGGTGAATCGAAGTTATGAACGTCGACCACTCCTTAGCACACATCCCGCAGCAAAGCCCAACCATGAAGTGAACTCGTTGGTTCCCAACTGGATCCTGAGCTCTAACTTCCCATATTGGACTACCTTTGCATCTCGGGTTTTTGGTCAATACTGGGTCGGTTCGGATCAGAATGCTCCTTCTTCACTGGATCGGGTCGGGTCTCCAGCTTGCCACGGTTCGGATCGGGTGCTCTCTTCAGATCGGTTCATGGCGCCTTCGACTCGTGGTGGGTATTCGGGTCGGAGCGTTCGAGTACCAGCGGATCGTGGATGCTGCCTCCATCTGTCGGATCGGGGTGCGAAGCACGAGCGGATCGGGTACGCGAAGCAGTTCACGGTTGAGGCTCGTGGACCTTGCGTAGATGGTTCGGCTCGGAGGAGATGACTTGACTCGTGGTGATGTCCCACGATCCCATAGGGCGATCCGATCGACCCTCAATCCCCTATCCGATCCGAATTCCTGCACCTTGTCCAGCGAGTTGTTTACGCCCCTTGACGGCATTTTCGACCATTCCAACTATTCTAATCAGTCACAAAGCATACCATACAGTCATAGGAACACATATAGTCAACCACAAACATCAAAACAACAATATGATAGGTTAAAATGGATCAAACATAGCCAAAACCCCTTATTTCCCCTTAAGCATGTTTAGGTGAAACTTATGATAAGATTAGCAAAACTTAATCAAATTAACCCAAATTCATATCAGAGGTCTAAAACATCATTCCGAATTTTATAAACATTTTTCCAGAATTTTATCATGTTTAAATTCGCTAATTAACACTAATCACCCCTAATTAGCCATAATTAGTGCAAAACTATGCAAATCACTCACCTTAGCCACAAATAAACTAAGATCTGAAATAAATCTCTGATTTTATGTGAATCCCAATGCTAAACAGCAGCTCCAATGTTGCTTTGGTGTAGTTCTTCCTTGATTAGAGTTTGCTAAGCCAAATCCTTGACCAAAAGGTGATTTGGAGGTGATTTAGAGGTTGGAGGTCATTTTTAGGGTTCCTTGGTGATAAGTGGAGGCTAGAAAACTGAAATGGAATGATCCTCTATCTCATTTCAGCCTCTCCATAACCCTGATCCCGAAATGGGTTATGGGCCTACTCACTAATCACCCGATTTGGCCCGGTTAAGCAGTTTTTCACCCTCCAAACCTTATTTCAGCCATATCTCCCAAACGGTAAGTCCGTTTGGCTATTATGACCACTCTACGGAAAGGTAAACCATCAAACGAATCCAATGGAAGTGGTTTCAGGTCAAAATTCCTTTCCAATCAAAAGTTATGGCCAAAACAGTACCAACTAGGGGCAAAATGGTCATTTAAAAATCGACAAAAATCATGAACATGGGAAATGACTCTAATGGATGTTTCCCAAAGTTACATGACCATACGACTTCATATGAGGAAGAAATAAATATTCTACGATCCCCCGATGCGTAGAATGCGGGTCGTTACAATGATTTATTTGATTAGATTGTGTCGTGGTTCTGATGTGAAAATGAAATATATATATATATACACACACACACGATGTGAATGAAATATATATATATATATATATATATATATATATACACGATGTGAATGAAATGTTTATATGCAATGTATAAAATAACATACATATACGATGTGAATGAAATGTTTATATGCGATGTATAAAATAACATATATATACGATGTGAAAATGATATATATGCGATGTGAAAATAATATATATATGTTGTGAAATTTATATATATATATATATATATATATATATATATATGCGTTGAGAAATCAATATATATATGAAAGGAATATATATATATATATATATATATATATATATATATATATACGTGATGTGTATAATATATATGGAATGGAAAATAAAAAAATATACATGTGAAGTGTATAATATATATATATATATATATATATGGAATGGGAGATAAAAATATGTATATGGAAATGAAAATAAATAAATAAATATATATATGAGATGAGAATAAAATATATATACGATATGGAAAATATATATATGCGATATGGAATATATATATATATATATATGTGTGTATGAAATGTGAAAATAATATATATATATGAAAATGTGAAATGTATATATATATATATATATATGTATTTATATGAAATGTGAAAATTATTTTATTGTTAAAAATATAATTTTTAACATATATATAAACTGTATAAAATTGTCATGTATATGGAATATTTAATTTTGATATGAAATTGAAATGGAAGTTGGAATCGTTTATGAAACGAATTTAAAACGATTTATAAAATACGTTTTAAATGAAAATCAGTGAAATATATATATATATATATATATATATATATATATATATATATATATATATAATGGCCTGAATAGAACGAGCCGCGCAGCGGCAGTTTGCGAATTTCGACCATTAACTTCAAATGGACGTTACGGGAGATCCGATCATCGGATTCTCCTTAAACTGGAATCCTTAGGTTCGTATCGAAAAGAACTTTACAATGAATAGAAGAGATTTGAAATCTGATGGTTAGATTTGGAGATATGTCCAAATCAATTTTAGAAAAGGTCGCTAAGGATGCAGTTTGGTGGCCGTTATTGGAAACCGACTGTAAGGGCGATAATAAAATTATTAAAAATATGGAAAAATTACGTAAAATCATAATAAATGATTTGGAAAGATTTTGGATGAAAAATTCCAGTTTTGAAAAGATAAAAATATATTTTTGTCTAAATGAACTGGTTATTAACTAGAATTATAATCTAATTATTTTTTAATAAATAAATTGGATTGAGAATGGGTTTTAATATAACCAGAATTTCCAATATATGATTGGATTGGATTTGAATCGAAATTATCTTTAGAATATTTCAATATTGGGTTCTGTGATTATATGGATATTGTGGAGGAATTTGAAAGATATATATATATATATATTGTTATTCCCAGCATGATATTTGCTGATTCCAGAATTTTATATTGAATATAAGCCGATATATTTTCCATTCAGATCCTTGTATTGAATATCAAATTGGTTTTTGGGTTTGTCGTGAACTGTGTTTAAATGACATTCGTTCTTTAACCTAGTTAATGACATGATTAATTTCCAGAAAGTTGAACAATCAATAAATAATGAATTTCAGAGATCGTAACTAATGAGAGTTAGAATAAATCTTTAATTAGATTTGAAAGAATGAATGGTGATTAAATCTACCAAAAACATGAGATGTGATATAAACCAAATATGCTTGGTTGTTGATATTGATTGTGACTGATTGATCGTTTGGATTGTGCTCGACCAGTTTATGAGCAGAACATGCTTTTACACTTAGCATTGGGTTGGGTAAAAAAATCCGTATGCTAACATCTTGTGAAATACTTCACGATTTGACGATGAGATGTGTAGTGATGTTGTAATGTTCATTTAAAATTAATGAATGATTTTGAAATGATATTTTTCTTAAGTGAAAAGAAATGTATTCCCGCTTTTGGGTAGGGAATGTTTTATAAAAAATGTTTTTATAAAGTAGAAAGGATTTCGAGGCCTAAAACCGATATTGTCGAAATGATTTCGAAATATATTATGTGTTACATTGTGGTTCATCGCGTATTCGATTAGTTACTATTGATGATGTATCTTTTTGGTGGCGGAGAATTTATTCTCTTGCTTTACACCCTTCTTTGAGACGTACGAGCTCAAAGGTTATGTGATTAATAATGACTGATCATATGTGTGAATTACTGATGTGAATTACTATAGTTTGAAAGTACTTGTGATTATTATGTTGTGAAATGATTTTCCCCACTTCGAGATATAAAATGATTTAGCAAGTAGGTGGCTAAATATTCGGGTAACTCGAGATTGACTAAAAGTATGGGCTGGATCCAATGCCTTAGGGTGAGTGGTTAGCAGTGTAGCCTGCTCCATGCGTGGGGGGTGCATATATATATATATATATATATATATATATATATATCGATTCGGTTGGGTGTGTTCTGCCTGGTCTAAGGGCCGTGCTCGGTATTTGGTTGCATACTTGTTTGTATGCATTGTTATGTTTTGGAATTCATATTTCCAAATGATTTGATTTGAGATCCCGAAGTGAAATCTACTTTGATATAAAAGTTAGATATGCATTTCAAATGATTTGAAATAGAAATCGGGAAATAAAGTCCAAAGGAATATTTTTTGTAAATTGAATTGGATTTGGAAAATCTAAATGTGGTGATTAATCTAAATGGGTAGACTGAGATATTGCATGTTGATTGATGCATAGTTGATCCATATCACTATTACTGATTATTGTTTATACACTGGCATTCATGGGGGTAAACCCGTTCCGTGTTAGCGGCGGGGTACTGTGATTTGCCTTATCATTTATATAAGTTAATTTTAACTGTAGAGTTTCTCACACCAGTCCTATGACAGACCAGTAGTTTACTTTCCCTTGCAAACTCGTGTGCCCTTATTTTCCACACAGGCAGTTGAGCGGTTTGTTTTGCAGATATTTATTCATTGAGCAGGATTCTAGATTGAAGCTTTAAGCTATGTCCAGAGCGTTGATAGTCTTCCGCTGTGTTAGTTTATTTATTTTTCGCTATGCATTGTATTACATTTATTGTAAATTAATCTTCCGCTATATTATATTTCAATGTACTCTGATATATTTTGTACTCTGATGTAACATTATTATGATGTTTATAAAATTCTTCTGTTATTTGTACTGATGTGTTGTATGCCCAGAGTTAGCGTATGCGGGATTCGAACAGTCTTGGTCGATTTAGCGATCGATTAGGTCCGGGCGAAATCTGTATCGTTACAGATGGTATCAGAGCTTTGGTTGACTCAAATATTTAGGGTATAACTCATTAGAACAGAATAAAAGACTCATCAGAGGTAGGATTAGTAATATCCTATAGAAGAATCCTCATTAGAGATAGAATCAGTAGCATTTTAGAATGGGTGACTCATTAGAGATGGGGTTATAAATGCCCTACAATGAGTTGAGAGTGATAAGTTTATAATTAACGTATTTGTGATTATATATATAATCCGATCTTAGAAAACATGATTTTCTGTATATGTATCAAAATTATGAATTTGAAACATTAATTCACTAATTGATTGATGGTTGTGTTGTATGATTATTTGTTATCTAGTAAAACCATTATGTGAAAGAACCGTACATATAACCAAATCGAATCAAAATATTGAACTGAATTGAAAATTATTTGAGATTGCATGAATATGCATTAAAAAGGTCATAACAGGGAAGCTAAGCAGAGGAATAAAATTGTATGTCCGACAAATAGGTACATGTTTACAAATTTATTGGGTTTGGATGATTTTATGAGCCGATTGGCTTTTTCTTTTTGAGATGAGAGGGCATGTGTGGCAGTTTGGGGATTTTCTTGGTGCTCCCTGTACAAAGGAGATTATGGCGAATTTTTTTGAAATTTAGGGTGTTAGCAAAATTTTTGAAAAATAAGAAATTCTTAGAAACTAAAAAGTTGAAGAATGAAAGCCAAACTGGAAGTTGAGTGTTTAGTTAAACAACTTTCAGCTCCGTTCCTTTTCGAGGACGTAAACATTTTAAGTGGGGGAGATTGTAACAACTCGGAAAATCAGAACCAATTTAATTTTTTTATTTTGGCAATTTAATTGAATTTTGAATATTTAAAATGATTTATTTTTCTGTAATTTTTAGAGATCATATGTAGCCCCGGTAAATTGAAATGTACATTTTAATTAAATATATAATGGTTTATATTTTTAATTTAAAGGAAAATGGATCGTAACAGCCGAATTGGGTTACGAAACATATCCCATTGTGTTTGGAATGGGGGTATTTAGTAAGGAACGACGGTCGTTGGGTTTGGTTTGGAGTTCGGATGAATAAACTGGTATAAGTGGAATTAAATAATAATTTAACATTAAAAACACTCCTATATATAAAATAAAAGGGAAAACCCTAATCCCTTCTCTTAGATAAACGCGCCGCCTCCCCAAAGAATTAACGATCAGTTTTCTCGCGATTTTCTCCTCACAAAACTCGCAATCCAATCATCCGTATTACAAACTCCAAACACCCAACCTCTTCATCTTGGCGAGCTCCACCCTTTGAACGGCGGTGATGATATTTTATGTGGCTAATCGCCAGAAATTGTTGCTGAACGGCTCCGCAGTCAATCTCGAATTCTAGAGCTAGGCGTTGATGAAATCGGTTCGGACCAGGGGCGGTGGTGGTGCAAAGAATGGGCGACGGGGTGGTCATGTTAGATCAAGATCCAGTCCTCTTGGATTGCCGACGACGTGAAGCTTTGAAGTGGAACAGTGGGTTTGGATTTGTCTGGAGCGTAAACGATGGAGGATGAAGATAATTAAGGAAAAGGTTTAATAATTATTTAAGTTAATTAATTATTAATGATGCATTAAAAATGTTTAATGTATAAACACTGATATCTCACACAAACGAACGCAGAATCATGCAAATAAGGATGTATTGGAATCATCTTTCCGAGACCTACGCCATGGAGCTGACTACAACCAAAAAGTAGCAAATTACAGTTTGAAGCAAATTCAAATCAATACTGTACTAAAATCATCAGTGAAAGACTGACGGAGTGGAAATCAAAGTGAGAACTTCTCTCACTATAAATTTTTGTGCAGTTATCTATTTTCTGTTAACTTACTTCCCCGTCGTCCACAGACCATGGATGATTTATTTGATTGTATTGTGTTGTTGTTCTGATGTGAAAATGAAATATATATATATATATATATATACACAGATGATGTGAATGAAATATATATATATACACATGATGTGAATGAAATATATATATATATATGATGTGAATGATATATATATATATATATATATATATATATATATACACATACGATGTGAATGAAATGTTTATATGCGATGTATAAAATAACATATATATATATATATATACACACACACGATGTGAATGAAATGTTTATATGCGATGTATAAAATAACATATATATATATACGATGTGAAAATGATATATATGCGATGTGAAAATAATATATATGCGTTGTGAAATTAATATATATATATATATGTATGCGTTGAGAAATCAATATATATATGAAAGGAAAATAAAAATATATATATATATACGTGATGTGTATAATACATATATGGAATAGAAAATAAAAATATATATATGTGAAGTGTATAATATATATATATATATGGAATGGGAGATAAAAATATGTATATGGAAATGAATATATATATATATATGATATATATATATATATATATATATATGAGATGAGAATAAAATATATATACGATATGGAAAATATATATATGCGATATGGAATATATATATATATATATGTATATGTATATGTATGAAACGTGAAAATAATATATATATATATATATATATGAAAATGTAAAATTATTTGATTGTTAAAAAAATAATTTTTAACATATGTATACACTGTATAAAATTGTCATGTATATGGAATATTCAATTTTGATATAAAATTGAAATGGAAGTTGGAAACGTTTTTGAAACGAATTTAAAACGATTTATAAAATACGTTTTAAATGAAAATCGATGAAATATATATAATATATATATCATATATATATTATAATGGCCTGGATAGAACGAGCCGCTCAGCGGCAGTTCGCGAATTTCGACCATTAACTTCAAACGGACGTTACAGGAGATCCGATCGTCGGATTCTCCTAAAACCTGAACCTAGGTTCGTATCGAAAAGAGCTTTCCAATGAATACAAGAGATTTTAAATATGATTGTTAGATTTGGAGATATGTCCAAATCAATTTTAGGAAAGGTCGCTATGGTTGCAGTTCGGTGGCCTTTATTGAAAACCGACTGTACGGGCGATAATAAAATTATTAAAAATATGGAAAAATTATGTAAAATCATAATAAATGATTTGGAAAGATTTTGGTTGAAAAATTCTAGTTTTGAAAAAATAAAAATATATTTTTATCGAAATGAACTAGTTATTAACTAGAATTATAATCCAATTATTTTTAAATAAATAAATTGGATTGAGAATGGGTTTTAATATAACCAGAATTTCCAATATATGAATTGGAATGGATTTGAATCGAAATTATCTTCATAATATTTCGATATTGGGTTCCGTGATTATATGCATATTATGGAGGAATTTGAAAGATATATATATATCGTTATTCCCAGTACGATATATATATATATATCGTTATTCCCAGTACGATATTTGTTGATTTATGAATTTGATATTGAATACAAGCCGATATATTTTCTATTCAGAGCCTTGTATTTAATATCAAATTGGTTTTTGGGTTTGTCATGAACTGTATTTAAATGACATTTGTTCTTTAACCCAGTTAATGATAGGATTAATTTCCAAAAAGTTGAACAATCAATAAATAATGAATTTCAGAGATCGAAACTAATGAGAGTTAGAATAAATCTTTAATTAGATTTGAAAGAATGAATGGTGATTAAATTTACCAAAAACATGAGATTTGATATAAACCAAATATGCTTGGTTGTTGATATTGATTGTGACTGATTGATCGTTTGGATTGTGCTCGACCAGTTTATGAGTAAAACATGCTTTTACATTTAGCATTGGGTTGGGTAAAAATATCTGTACGCTAACATCTTGTGAAACACTTCACGATTTGACTATGAGATGTGTAGCGATGTTGTAATGCTCATTTCAAATTTAATGAATGATTTTGAAACGATATTTTTCCTAAGTGAAAAGAAATGTATTCCCGATTTTTGATAGGGAATGTTTTATAAAAAATGTTTTTATAAAACAGAAAGGATTTCGAGGCCTAAAATCGATATTGTCGAAATGATTTCGAAATATATTATGTGTTACATTGTGGTTCATCGCGTATCCGATTAGTTGCTACTGATGATGTATCTGTTTGGTGACGGAGAATTTATTCTCTTGCTTAACACCCTTCTTTGAGACGTACGAGCTCAAAGGTTATGTGATTAATAGTGACTGATCATATGTGTGAATTACTGATGTGAAGTACTATAGTTTGAAAGTACTTGTGATTATTATGTTATGAAATGATTTTCCCCACTTCGGGATATAAAATGATTTAGCAAGTAGGTGGCTAAATATTCGGGTAACCCGAGATTGACTAAAAGTATGGGTTGGATCCAGTGCCTTAGGGTGAGTGGTCAGCAGTGTAGCCTGCTCCATGCATGGGAGGTGCACATATATATATATCGATTGGGTTGGGTGCGTACTGCCCGGTCTGAGGGTCGTGCTCAGTATTTGGTTGCATACTTGTTTGTATGCATTGTTATGTTTTGGAATTCATATTTCCAAATGATTTGATTTGAGAACCCGAAGTGAAATCTACTTTCATATAAAAGTTAGATATGTATTTCAAATGATTTGAAATAGAAATCGGGAAATAAAGTCCAAAGGAATAATTTCTGTAAATTGAATTCGATTTGGAAAATCTAAGTGTGGTGATTAATCTAAATGGGTAGATTGGGATATTGCATGTTGATTGATGCATAGTAGATCCATATCTCTATTACTGATTGTTGTTTATACACCGGCATTCATGAGGGTAAACCCATCCTGCGTTAGCGGCATGGTCCTGTGATTTGCCTTATCATTTATATAAGTTAATTTTAACTGCAGAGTTTCTCACACCAGTCTCATGATTGACCTGTAGTTTGCTTTTCCTTTGCAAATTCGAGTGCCCCTATTTTCCACATGAGCAGCCGAGTGGTTAGTTTTGCAGATATTTATTTATTGAGAAGGATTCTGGATTGAAACATTAAGCTGTGTCCAGAGCGTTGACAGTCTTCCCCTGTGCTAGTTTATTTATTTTTCGCTATGCATTGCATTTATTGTAAATTAATCTTCCGTTGTATTATATTTAGATGTACTCTGATATATTCTGTACTCTGATGTAACATTATTATGATGTTTAGAAAAGTCTTCTGTTATTTGTTCTGATGTGTTGTATGCCCAGAGTTAGCGTATGCGGGATTCAAATGGTCTTGGTCGATTTAGCGATAGATTAGGTCCGGGCGAAATCCATATCATTACAGGGACCACCTTCCGACAGTGTATCTCTAGAGAGGAATACTCCAGGTTCAACAAGAACATCTTGTAACCTAGGCTAAACATGACCGGTCACTCATTTCGCTTGAGTATACCGAATGTATTATCACCAACGGTTGGGATCAACAACTGTTTCCCGAAAGGGACAACATTGAAATAGTTTAAAGAAGTAAATGGAATTTCTCTAGATCAGGTGACAATACACCCTTATTGGGAGCTACCCACTTATTCATATGACCCACCCGATTTTCACCATTTCCTGGTTGTGAGGCTTGAGGCCATAACGTACAAATCACACCTTTATTTACTTTGAATGTCACATCGTCATACCCACCAAATCACAAATCGATTTCTCTAAAAATATCACGGGTATAAAGCTAGGAGAAACGAATTACCCTGCCACCAAACTTAAATATGTTTGAAGAGATCAACTTGCGTGATCTATTAGATATACTCCATCAGACATTCTTCCATACAAGTTGTCCTGGGGCTGGACAAACCGAAGACACTATTCTGTAAACCCATCTTAGGGAATTTTTACCTAAGATTTTCCAGAACAACCCTTGCATAAACTCCGTCTTTAATTATCTTCATCATATTTAATTCGCAATGCTAATGCCCATACATAGTGGTTTTCAGATAATAAATCTAATCCCGGTCTCTCCATATTAACGACGGAAAAATTGTCAAAACTTTGATAGTCGGTTATTTAACTATCAAAGGAAAACATCCATACACACAACGATCTTATTTCCAAATGGAATGTTTATCAATCAATCATCAAATCACATTTTTCCCTTTAAATTAATTTATCATTAATTTATTCATTTCACCATTTCCCATTTCCATATATTCATATATCCTTATTTTCTAAATTTAGAAAATATATGTTATCAACAATGGAAAACATTTCCATTTCTTATTCACGCATCACTATCCTCCCACATCTATCGGTCTCTAGCTATAGACTAGTAGGAGAACAACTTCCTAAATATAAACCCCGAAGGCCAAAACCAATATCAGATCGATACTTAGAAAGTCATTCAACTTAACTAATCTCTTGTCAGTTTCTAATTTTCTTAACTCTGTTTCTTAACTTCGAATCAAAACCATTGCTTACGCAACTCTCAGATTCAGTTTATTAATCCACTTCTTTTTATGAAAAACATTGATTACAACTATAGCGTTATAATCCCTACTTACGAAATATCTAACTCTAAAATATAGCTTTTATTTCTTAACTTTAATAAATAAACAAACAACTAATTTATTAATAAATAAATCTTGATTTAAAAATAGAAAGTAAATAGTACTTTCCTACATTCGGTATGGTCGAATTTTGACATATAACTCTCTTTCGAATAGTCCCTATTCGATAACTCTCTTCGAATAACTTATATTCGATTAACTCTCTTCGAATAACTTATAGTCGGTTAACTCTCTTTGAATAACTTATAGTCGATTAACTCTCTCCGAATAACTTATATTCGATTAACTCTCTTCGAATAACTTATATTCAATTAACTCTCTTCAAATAACTTATACTTGATTAACTCCCTTCGAATAACTTATAGTCGATTAACTCCCTTCGAATAACTTATATTCGATCAACTCTCTTTGAATAACTTATATTCGATTAACTCTCTTCGAATAACTTATTTTCGATTAACTCTCTTCGAATAACTTATATTTGATTTACGTTACGAATTCCAACATATTTTGCCATTTCAGGTCAACTCAATTTCTGAATTCATTTTTGAATTTAGTACTTTCAAAAAATTTACCAATTTCCTTTTATAACCATTTTAATTCTGCAAACATTTGCTTTTAAATCGTTATTCACTTTAAAACATGAATATTATTCCTTTACAGAAAATTGGACTCGTTTTATCGAATCAAAACTTGATTTCATAATTTAAATACTAACACTGGTTTAAATTCCAATTATCGAGTCATTTTATAACTTCTTATCACATTCCATCTTATTTATCAAATCTCGTTTACATGTCAACTTGATTTTATTTGATAAGTCTATAAATCTCTATCACCTTTATATTCGATTTTAAATTATCGATTCAAGCCGAATATTAATTATCTTGTCAAATCTCAATTTGTTCAATATATAATTTATTTAAAATAAATTATTTTATAACAATTTGCCTAGTCTAATTCTAATTACAAATCTTTATGGATTTTATTTTAATCCTATTCACAATTCGAACATCGAAATAAATTCCATCATTTCTTTTTCAAAACAAATTCCCAATTTCCCGTTTTAAATTCACTACTGAATTTACAACCTAAATTATCCACTGATAATTATTTTTATTTCATTCATAAACATTGTTTATAAATCACACTACTAGTTTTTATTATTAATCAGGTTATTTATTTCTAGCCATTCGAAATTTCATTTTTGTTTTTAAAATAGATTTTCTCCTTTTCAAATTCATATTCCATTTTATAATTCCCTTTATAAATATTAAGTTTACATTCCATTTTCAAATATCGATGTTAAAACCAATTTTCACTTCTTTATATAAATTCAGATTTATATATTTAATTTATCAAATGAAAAATATTTCCTTAATTTATAAACATCGTTTATAAATTATTCTTCTTAATTTATCTGTTAAAACCATATTTCTATTAAATATTTACTTTAAATCAATTTCCTATAATTCTTTTATATCTCGCCAATTCTCTTTTATAATTCTATTAATTTCCAAAACTATATTTATTCCATAAAGTTCGTTATTTACTTCTTATTATTTCGATTAAGTATTTTGACCAAAAACGGTCTTTTACACTTCCATATAGCTGTTAATAATTTTATGTAGAAGTTCCTTATTTAATTTTCAAATATCTCCTTTTATAAAATCCATTTGATTTTATTAAATTCTTTAAATTCAATATCCACTTCACAATTTCCTTTATTATAAAATCCTTTGATTTTATATAAATATTTTTATTTCAATATACACTTTTAAAATTCCCTTTTACATTCCAGTATCACTTATGGTATTAAAATACCAAATCAAAAGGGTCAATCATCATCCAAACATACATAATCAATAACAGATTATATACCACATCATATATCACAATATATGAAAAACGGTATTATAAATATTGAGGAATCCAGTTGGATCCCTCCGACCTGTTTCCCTGCATCACAGATGTTAGTCACATAAATTATATTAGTTTCATATCAATATGAAGTTGTATAACAAACGAACTCAATATTTTAGACAACGACTTACATATATACTATATATATATAAATTATCTCAACCAATTATCGAAAATTCATCCAAACAATCATTACACATCATTCAATCATTTTTATCAATTCTAGAATACGTTTATAAAAATATAAAATAGACGGAGTTAGTGAGTTTTTCTCACATTGGTGGTTTATCATTAAATAACGATAACCGTCGTTGATTCAGATCAGGCAATTTATTTCGCTATAAATTGTAATGAGCTCCAATTCACTCCGAATCAGTTCTACTGTTTAGCTGCCATCCGTACGATCCTAACGAATCATTTTCCATAGAAAACCGATATCGTATGAATAAGTTATATATTTTACAAGTTCTTATATATGTTATAAATGGTTAAATCTAAATTATATCATTATCGGGCCTCACCCCTTTCCAACCCGGCCCATGTGCATACTATCCGCACCCATGCTTTCTTCCCTCTTCGCCAAAGGTAAATCTGACTCCAGGAACAACTCTTCACAGCCATTTTCGAAATTTAGATTCCACTTATCTCCATCCTTCCTTAGCCGTTCCAAAATATGAAATCACCGTACTCCTGTTCATCTTCCTCTCCACCACCCTACGCCGAACAGACCACCTCCGAACTCCAGCACTGAAGTGCAACTTTCATCCCTCTTGGTTTCAGGAAGTTCACTGCATCAACATCTTTTGACTTCAAACCATTCCAGAAATCACACACAAGTGCAAATCAACTCTACAAACCTAATACCAATACCACAAACCCAAATCGATACTTCAAATCACCTATTTTTCGAACCCTAGATTTCATCTGCTAAAACCATCGATAGAAAAACATGTTGATCTCAGAAAAATATACATGAGGTTGTGAAAAATCTCGGATAGAATCCAAATATATTGGTTTTGGGACTTATTGATTTCTTCTTGATTTTACATGAATTTCCAAAGCCATGAACATCTGTTGTGAAACAAAAAGATGCGGCGTGAAAGAGTTTGACCAGAGAAAAATAATAGTTAGGGTTAGGAGGATGTTAGGCTATTTATAGGAAGATTTAATAATTAAATATTTGATTATTATATTTATTTTTATTCCAACGTTGTGTATATTTGTCATTAAAAATTCCTATGATCACATACAATATCAAAATTCGAAAAATGGACGTGCAGCTACAGTTCGACATTACGGACCCAACGAAACTTGTTTCGTCGAATTTGGAGTCCGTTTGTTCACACAACATATTTTTAAAGTCAAATTATTGAATGTTTTTCACATTAAAATCCCGTACGGTCACATACTGACTCTAAAAATCATGAAAATTGAAATCTAACAACAATTTAATATTTCGAATCCAACAAAATTAATTTCACCGAAAACGGAGGTCATTTGTAAAAACGGCTTTTTTCTAAGGCTTAAATAAAAAATATAAATATATTTAAAAACAATTTAATTTAATATTAATAAATTTAGTATTATCGTATATATATTCATATAGAATATTATCTAGCTCCAAAATAAATATATCTGGATATATAACTCGACATCTCAAAATCCGAGTTGATCGGTATTCAATTTATATATAAAAATCCCTTTATAATATAAATAAATCGTTATAAATTATAAACGAATTCCATAGCGACTTTTTGGAAATTTGATTTGGACATAACTCACAATCTATAAGAAGAAATCGCGATTTTTCTCTTTTATTAGAAAAATATAGTTCACCAGATTCGAACGTTTCTTGTTCCACATAAATCCGACTTAAAATGGATTTTGTATATTCAATTAAGTTTGAATCGCCAAATTACGAACTACCATGCCATTTCGAACTCGATTTAAATTGTATTATAATTATACGTTCAAACTTCATTTAAATAATAAATTTGTTATTACAATTCAATTCTAAACTGAATTAAACCTTATAAATAATCCAATTCACACAATATTGCGAATTCCACTATTTTCGACTATTTCAGAAATAAATATGTTATTCTATTATTTATATTAATTAAATATTCAATATTATTTAATTAAACAACCATTTAAATCTGTAAATCACTATTTAAATAATTAAATAAATTAGTTATTATACCGTAAAAATATAGGACTTTACACAGGAGATGTAAAAATTTAAGCAACTGTTAATCTACAAACTTTAATATGTGTGTACAGAGATCCAACTCCCATGTGTGAGATTTATATATGATATAACACATCCATAATCATGTATATACATATACATTAGTTGCATTTGGTATACAATCAAAGAATTGTTATTGAATGGGGTTAAAAATGATGTTTACTCACATTCCTGCTCTCTATTTTTGTTCTTGCATAGGGTTCTTGCTTCAAGTTCTTTCTCAAGTTTTAGTTGATAGTTTGTGAATGAATATGTGCGACCTGGATGTGTATCTTTTAGACGGGATTAAACTTAAAAATTGCATAGCATTAATGGTTAGCTGTAAAGACCCCCAACTTCCCCGGTGAGGAAAGCGCGGATAGTTCGAGAACAAGCCACAGAACGCAGACGGAAGAACATTTCATTGTATACTACAACAATTCCATCAGATTACTAGAATAAACAGAGTATAAATCAATATTACACATTATAAAATATCAGAGATTACAATAAATTACAAAGCAGCGGAAAATAATACAAAATACAACTGAAGGAGATATACGGATACAAAGCTTTCCGGATATCGTTCCAGCTGTAAACCAGGATTCTGTGAATATAAATCTGCAAATCCAAAACTACTAGCTGCCCGTGTCAAAATAAGGGCACCCAGAGTTTAGGTTAAAACAATAAACTCCAGGTCAGTCATGGGACTGGTGTGAGAACTAAAACAGTTATTAATCTTTATTTTTAAAGTTAGGCAAATCAAGGGACCACACCGTATAACACAGAACGGGTTTCCTCCCACGAATACCAGTGCATAAAACAAACAATGCAATGCTAAATAAAGAAAAAATGAAGCTATTATAAGACCCAATTCCCATCACACAATGCAACGCAAGCCGGAGGATAGGGTTTTTACCTTATAATAGCCAAGAATGCTTGATACATTTAAAACAAATCATTTGATACTATTATAAGTGCATAGTGTATAAAACAACTTCAAATCATAAGTATCAATCATAGGCGGCATAAGTGCCCCATCCCACTATGTCGCCATACTAGGCTCTACAAATAAAACCGCAAATGTCACGTATTTGGAAATTGGATTTCCATCTATGAACCGAGGTAAAAGATAGTCCTCAACCGATTCGAGACGCTCTGGCCCGTGTCTCAGGCAAGTACTCAGTCAAGCCTTTGGATCGTCAGGGCCGGTCCACCGATGTGGATTAAAATGCTTGAACACTGCGTTTCCCCACCCTATGGGGGTGTCAATGAGCCAACGAATGACTCCATCGGACCCGGATCGTCCGATCAAACCGAGGTGCCTCGCAACAGCAACAACCACATAAGTCAAACTCGTCAGGGCGTGTAAAACCACTGACGCCACTTCTAACTAGAAGGAAACGCATGCCCTCCCTGATGTCCGTCTCCCGTTTTTGGTTCATACCGGGTGTGAAACTCGCGAAGTAAACGTTACACAAAGCTACGCCACAAAGGCCGTGCTTTGATCATCAACTACAAGACTCTGCTTTTCAACAGAAGCCTTGATCATTTGCATCTTAGCATGCCACACAGGTAAACCATTCTATGCAACCGATATCAGTCGCATAGAATGATATCCGATGTCAGACACACAGTCCATTTACAAGTCCGTTCTGGGTCTGAACGAAACCGGAGGCACCTAGTACCCCGCATATCCATCGATCTCGAAGTACGTCTGGACGATCACCAACTGTTTCCATCTTCTTGGGTGTACATCCCAATCAAGATCATCAGTAATCACCCAAACGACGTGAAGACCTCCGGTCTTCGACCACCGTCTTCATCTTCGACTTATCGTCGTATCAGTTATTCAAAATGGGATAAACCCGGTCTTTCCGAATAACTCGCGTATATTATAAACAAGTGTTACATAAACACAACATACGCCTCATTTCAATTCATCAGTCACTAACCGTAAATTAACAAGAGAATAATTCCCCAAATATTAACCCCGAAGGCCGAAACCAACATCAGATCAATATCCAAAAAACCATTCTGCTTAGCTAACCGACAGTTAGTTTCTAAATTTCACATTCATAGGGAAAGGTTCCCATTAATTTTATCAAAGATAAATCCTTGAATCTATTCTTTAATCTTCTTTTGAATTTCAATTCAACTAGTCGGGATTAACGAACCTTACCGAAGTAATCATTTGTTTTAATTTCCTCATCCCAACCTATTCATCCCATGAAGTAAAACGGGTCTTACTTCATATCTAACACCACGGTGTTATCGGTAAATTTAATTACCATTTCACGTTTAAATCTAATTAAAAATTTAACTATCGCTTGGAGAAAAACTGGTGATACTCCATTCTCGATCTTTTCAATCTAATTAAAGATTCATTAAAACTCCACTTAGTTTTAATCTGTGACTGGGTTAAAGAATCAGTGTCATTTAAAACACGGTTCACGATAAACCCAAAAATCAATTCCAATTCAATTCCAATTCAATTCCAATTAAATATATTTAATTGGTACACTTCATTAAATCTAAATAAAAAGATTTAATCTTTTTCTCAACTGGGTTCAAGAACAGTGTTAATGAAGACACCATTCACGACAAACCCAAATCACATTTGATATTAAATACATGGCTCTGAATAGAAAATATACCGGCTTATATTCAATATCAAATTCTACGACCAACAAATGTCATATTGGGAATAATGATATATATATATATATCTTTCAAATTCCCATAACCATATCTGTATCATCACGAAATCCAACATCGAAATATTCCGAAGACAATTTCGATTCAAATCCATTCCAATTCAAATATTGGAAATTCTGGTTATTTTCAAAACCATTTCAAATCCAATTTATTTATTTTAAAAATAAATAAACTATTATTCTAGTTCAAAACTAGTTCATTTCGATAAAAATCTATTTTTATCCCTTCAAATATGGAGTTTTTCATCCCAATTCTTCCCAAATCATTTCTTATGATTTTACACAAATTATTGATATTTTTAATAATTTTATCAAGGCCCGTACAGTCGATTTCCATCAATGGCCATCGAACTGCACTTACAACGACCTTTTCCAAATTTGATTTGGACATAACTCCAAATCCAACCGTTAGATTTCTAATTTCTAATATTCGTTAGAATGCTCTTTTCGATACGAACCCAACGGTTCCAGTTTTAGGAGAATCCGACGGTCGGATCTCCCGTAATATCCGTTCGAAGTCAATGGTCGAAATTCACGAACTACCGTAGCGCGGCATGTTCTATTCAGGCCATTATATTATATATATAATATATATAATATATACTTCGTCGATTTCCTTTTAAAACGTATTTTATAAATCGTTTTAAATTCGTTTTCGAAACGATTTCAACTTCATTTCAAATTCAAATCAAAATTGAATTTTTCCTTATAAATTCGTTTTAAATTCATTTCAAATTGATTTCAATTCAAATTGATTTCTAATTCGATTTCAGTTCGTTTTCAATTCAATTCAATTTCAATTTGAATTCATTTCTATTCGATTTCAATTCGAATTCATTTCTATTCGATTTCAATTCGAATTCATTTCTATTCAGTTTCAGTTCGAATTTCAATTATTTTCAAAATATCAGATCTTGAAATCACTTTCGATATTCATTATAAAATGAATAAAATCGATATAAATATCGTCCACGCCAAAATGGCGTCAATCTAATCAACACGGCTTCATATATTTCTATTTTCAAATATTCTTTTCCAAATATTTCTATTTTCAAATATTTCTATTTCAAATATTTCTATTTTCAAAACTGGAATGAGGCCCAATCAATTACCATATAATGTTAATTATATGGATTTTCTACAACACATGTATACAATAACAACGATGAATAATCAACCATCATCCAAAGTGCATTCTACACTGAATAAGCATCAAATATAAATATTCAACGCTTATAACAGCCTGTCAATCAATCGATCGACATACAACTAAACAATCGGGATTAGTGTACGTCAAATATCATCCCAATACCCGTGTGAGGTTTTCAAACAATCAAACACAGATTTTATTTGTGCAGTTGGGTGATGTGTAAAATTTATCGTCCCAATCAATATCAGTCAAATGTGTGTATATAAACAAATCGTCCGATTTGTTTATTTTTATTTCATTTCATATACACGTTAAAAATTATATTTTTAACTATAAAATATTTTCCACTATAAAATATTTTATTTCAACTATATAAATGTTTTATTTCATTTCACATCACATCACACAATCAACTACACATCAAAATCAAACAAACAAGCATACAAGCCGTCCATGGTCTGTGGACGACGGGTGTCGAGTGCTACTAAACACCGTCTGCATCCTAGTATATATTATTAACTAGAAAAACAAAATTTAAAAGGTGAGAAGTTCTCATAGAGGGTTCCACTCCGCCGTGCTTTGCTTTTGAACTGCTGAACTGCCTGGATTTGACTGAAATTCCAATGCAGTCTTTTCACGCTTTTCAAATAAAATAAAATTTTTATCGCTTCATTTAAATAGATAAAAATCACATTTTTATACCGCTATTCAATATATAAAAATCGAATTTTTACTTTGCTATTCAATATATAAAAATCGAATTTTTCTTTCGTCATTCTCTATATAAAGATTATATTTTTATTGTCTCTACTTTATAAAAATTATATTTTTAACCTTCCTATATTATAAAAATCGAATCTTTCTAAATAATAAAAATCGAATCTTTCTATATCATAAAATCGAATTTTTACTTTGCTATTCAATATATAAAAATCGAATTTTTACTTTGCTATTCAACATATAAAAATCTCGTCTTTCCTTTGCTATTCAATATATAAAAATCTCGTCTTTCCTTTGCTATTCAATATATAAAAATCTCGTCTTTTCTTTGCTATTCAATATATAAAAATATCGTCTTTCCTTGACTAAAAATCCGATCTTTCTTTTAAATAAAAAGACTGATCTTTTTATATTTGCTAATTCATATAAAACAAACTGATTATATAAATGCTAATTATATAAAATAAATTAAAACAAAACTTACATACATCAAAGAAGGAAAGAAAAGAAGGAGCTTCGCTGTTGTATTGTGGCTCCAAGAGGAAAAGAGAGGAGTTGGGGTCTTCACGTCAGTCGGGGAGCACGAGGGGAGGTCGGAGCTGAGGAGGGGGGTGCGCGTCAGCGCTGGAGGGGGGCGGGGTGTGCGCGTCAGCAGCGGGGTGGGGGGGGGGGGGGGGGGGTGGGGGTAAATCGCGGCGCCGCCGGCGCCTGGGGGGGTCGCGATCAATTAGGGGTTTTTTTTCTTGTTTTTTCCCTTGTTTGACTGTAATGAACGGGGGGGCCTGAGAGGGTAAGGGGATGAAGAGAGAGGGTTTTTTTATTTTTATTTAATCATTTTAAATTTCAAAAAGGTACTTTAAAATACGAACTCGAAATGAGACCCATCGACTGTCGCCCATAGCTAATTACCCCCATTCCGAACACATTGGGATATGTATCGCAGGCTGATTCGACTGTTTCGATCAGTTTTCGTCAAAATCAAAATATAACTTTATATATTGAATTTGAACGTGTATTTCAATTTACCGGGGTCACATACTAGCTTGAAAAATTCCCGAAAAATATTTTCTAGCTTCGTATTGACGATACGGTCCTAACAAAACCAATTTCGTCGAATTCCGAGATCGTTTGAAAAATGGTCAATTTCCAGTCGATTAAAATCAACTAAAACTGGTCAAATGCGTTTTCCTTTGCCACGCTCACATATTGATTCGAAAAATTATGAAATTTGGAATCTAATAATAACTTGACATCACGGATCCAACAAAAGTGGTTTCGTCGAAATCCGAGGTTGTTTGCAAAAATTCCATTTTAAGGGCCTGAATTCCATAGCGACTATTCTGAATTTTCAACTGGGCATATCTTTTTATCCCCGCTATGAAATTTCGATTTTTCAGATTCATTGGAAAGATATTATCAAATAGATTCGAATATTTTTGGTTTCACTAAAATCCGGTTTATTTTGCACCCGTTACATTCATTTGAATTTTGAAATCGAATTATCGAACTACCGCGCCGTTTTCAATTCCTTTTATATATATAAATAAATATTTTTATTCTAACGACGATTCGAATAAATATATACGTTCGAATTCAATTCAAAATAAATTTCTCGTCGTTATTATTTAAAATAATTCATTTTAAATAATCAAAATTCGCTAAAATTGCCAAAATAAAAATTTTAAATTGGCTCGGATTTCCGGGTTATTACATTAGTAGGGAAAAATAGGGGAAAATTGAATGTATAAGCTGTTGCGTTGTTTTTGATTGAAAAGAATGGTTGTGTTCAGGTTTTTCTCATTTAATTCTTATAGGCATGTATGCACGGCTAGCCACAATGGAGTACAAATATTTACACATGGACATGTACTAATTTGTTTTTAAAAACTTACTTTGTTGCCGAGTAAACTTAGTTATTAAATAGCTATGTACAAAATGGTTTTAAAATTGACAACTTAGCTTCCAAGCAACCAAATGAATTTAATGTATTTGATTTTTAGTACATAAGGGTTAAATCTTTCATTTAATGCATAAGTCCATTTTGTTTTGTTTTATATGAAGTAATCTAATTTGACTTTAATTATTTATTTCTACATAAGTTAAAATAATTTATAACAAAATAAAATACAAAATATTGCTTTCTTGGTTTACATACATATATAAATATTCTAAAGATCATAAAAATATATATACCTAGGATTTTATAAAAATAATCATTTTATTTTTTCTCAAATATTTAAATCTAATTTGAATTTGATTACAAACATAATCCATAAATTCTTGTTGGTTTAAAACATAAATTTGTTTGTATTTCCACATTAACTATGAGTTAAATCTCAAACATGAATATAGTTAAGTACAAGGAAGCTTGATAAAGAAATACTATTAGAAAAATATATTTTCCAAATTTATTTACACATATGAGTTAAATTATCATTTGGATTTTCAAAATATTCATCATTCTAAAAAAAATTCTTTAACCAATTAAATAAATGTTATTTAGATGAAATTAATCAATGACTCTCATAACTAAATCAACTGAAAAACTAGGTCATTACAACAAGTTTCAAAAGGAAGTATAAGCTACAATGTGCATCCATATATGAGGTTAAATCTAAATTTAACCCTTTATCGCATTGCTAATGAGTCATTGCATTTAGAGTGGAGTTATTGTATAATATAAATAAATTAAGTCATAGTTGTGCAACATTGTTACTTGGGTTACTTACATAGGTTGGAAAGAAAATGCACATAAATAAATAGGTGTTGATTTGGTTGTACAGTTTTAACTTCTACAATGAATGTAATACTTTGAAAACTAAATTAAATAGATTAGCTACTTTTTAGCAGAGAGTATTTCTAATAAATGGTTTCATAGAACAATACTCAAAATTAATTGTTATATTGCTAGACAATGCCTTAATGTCTATATAAACAAAGCCGGGTTAATCCTCATCTGTGAATTTTTTTGTTCTTACCACACACACACACACACACACACACACACACACACACACACACACATATATATATATATATATATATATATATATATATATTAACGTCTACCTAGTTAAGACAGTCTTGCACCAGGGCAATGGTTGTGATTGATCATAATTGTATTTTTTCCTTGTCATCATAACAAGTTAAAATATGAATCCACTAATGAAACAATTGTTCGCCGTCGCTTGCATTGTTATTCTCAACCCATTCTTCCTTCCTCCTAAAATTATAGGATTTAGTATATTTGTTTTCACTCCAACTTCATGCAACGAGCCTTCAAGACTTCTAATACTACATGATTATATAAGTCGATTAACATGTATTTTTAATATTTTGTATTATACATGCATATTTATTTTAATATAAACCATCAGCAATATCTTTAAAGCAGTTTACAACTGTGCGTATGATATTTCTGAAAATGATACTTGATTCCATGTCCAGGGCCACAGTAAAATTTCTCAATCCACACGTTGGGATAGGCCTTCCCCCATTGATAGACAATTGTATCTGGTTTTCACGATTGATCCACGAATATTTACATAAATCAGGTTTCGAATGAGAATCTTATATGTGCTAGAACTGTTTCCAAGCACTTAAATGTTCACTTCTAGCACTAATATGGTTGCTTCTAATTAAATACTATAAAATATCTCACTGTTCAACAAAGTAATTGCACTAATGTGCATGTTGCTTAATTCTCTTATCCTAAATTTCTACTATATAATTTCATAGTTCATAAACTATAACTAAGTCATATGAGTATTAAAAATAACACTCACTGCACATGTCTGTTATTACTACATGTATATAAAGATATAAACCCTTTGGATGTAGGAAAATGCAATGATATAGCATACTGAAACATTGCATATAAAATTGACACATAAAAAAGAATAAGAGGCATTTATGCTAGGATTCAAATTATGAAGAGTGAAATGCAAGGATAAACTTGCATAAAACAGGTAAAAAAAATATGAAACTTTGTTATTGGTTTTGTTTTAATAGATCTTAACAAATGAAGTACCACCTATATTTATACTAGTGAGTGCAATCGGCTTACAACACAAATAAAGAAAACAACAGAAGATGGGCCAGGAAGTAAATCCCAAAAAGTTATAACCCAAATACAAAAGAGTATTATAAAGCAAGATAAAAAGAAAGTGCTAGCACATAACTAGCACGCATGATACTCTTGTATTCTTTATGTTATTATCCTTTTTCAATTCTAGGGTTACGAAAACCCTAAATTTGCTTCTCATGGCGATTGACTTAAATCAACTCAAATTAACGGTAGATCTGAAAGTGAAAAGAGTAACGACATCAGACAAGGTGTTAATAACCTCGATTTAGCTGTGACGAAGAGATACTTCAGGGTAGTGATGATTCAGGTCTTCTTGCGGATGATTAAGGAAGGTTTATAATTTTCAACCTTTTCTTCTTCAAATTTTGACTTGTTAAGCTATTTCTGAAACAGGCTATGCAGTAGTATAGGATCGTGTAGTATGGAGAATAGGATATAATATCTATATAGTAGAGTAGTAAGCAGTAAATCACACAGTCGATTTATACTGGTTCGGACCACTGTCCTACGTCCAGTCCCAGACTCACTTCTGGTATTTCACTAACACTAAAACCCTCACTTCACCCGGAGGAATAGGTTCACAATTACCCGAACCACTGAACGGGATTTCTTGCCTCAATCGCTGAAGAGATCTTCACTAATACAGAATAATTGTTGACTCTTTTGAGTTCTTGATAACACGGATTGTCGAATATTAAGTACACCCTTCTTGTAGCCTTTCATTGATGATAATCGTGAATTGAGTGAAGGAATATGGAAGTTTAAAAGTCTCAAGTACGAAAGTAGATAGCTTTTTAGAACTTAGAGAGCTTTGAATAAGATAGAGAGAATTAGAATAAAATTCGGTGATTAGATAATCTAAGCAATTCTTTATTTATAATATATAAATAGATACAACTGATCATGAAGAGTTTGGATGAAGAGATATGGATTAAATAGTTGTGTCTCTTCATAAAGGATGCAACTCTTCGGAATTCAGATGTCTGAAAATAAAATTCAGACGTCTGTTTATTTTAAAAATCAAGTCAGCAAGGAAATAGGGTATTTCGGGGGCATTTCAGATGTCTGAAATATATCAACTAGACGTCTGAATATTGTATTTAAAAACATTCTTTTTCAGCAAATAGACGTATGAATTTTTCAGACCAGACGTCTGTTTTCTATTTCTTGCCTATTCCTTGCCTTATTTAAATTAGAAAACTATATATATATATATATATATATATATAACGTGTGTGTGTGTCATAAAGGAAGACTTTAACATATAAATCTAGGACTAACAGACTCTTACAACATATAAGTGATCTTCGTTTTGTGTTCTTGAATCTGATTGTCAAAAATATCTTCCTGCAACATAAAATTAGTCGATAATAATATATGCATATGTATAGTACTCATAATTAAAATGCCATATTGCGAGATCCCACATTTGAAAGAGGTTATGCAGCAGTATAGGATCGTGTAGTATGGAGAATAGGATATAATATCTATATAGTAGAGTAGTAAGCAGTAAATCACACAGTCGATTTATACTGGTTCGAACCACTGTCCTACGTCCAATCCTAGACTCACTTCTGGTATTTCACTAACACTAAAACCCTCACTTCACCCGGAGGAATAGGTTCACAATTACCCGAACCACTGAACGGGATTTCTCTCCTCAACCACTGAAGAGGTCTTCACTAATACAGAATAATTGTTGACTCTTTTGTGTTCTTTATAACACGGATTGTCGAATATTAAGTACACCCTTCCTATAGCCTTTCCTTGATGATAATCGTGAAGTGCGTGAAGGAATATGGAAGTTTAAAAGTCTCAAGTATGAAAGTAGATAGCTTTTTAGAACTTAGAGAGCTTTGAATAAGATAGAGAGAATTTGAATAAAATTCGGTGATTAGATCATCTAAGCAATTCTTTATTTATAATATATAAATAGATACAACTGATCGTGAAGAGTTTTGATGAAGAGATATGGATTAAATAGTTGTGTCTCTTCATAAAGGATGCAACTCTTCGGAATTCAGATGTCTGAAAATAAAATTCAGATGTCCGTTTATTTTAAAAATCAAGTCAGCAAGGAAATAATGTATTTCGGGGGCATTTCAGACGTCTGAAATATACCAAATAGACGTCTGAATATTGTATTTAAAAACATTCTGTTTCAACAAACAGACGTCTGAATTTTTCAGATTAGACGTCTGTTTTCTGTTTCTTGCCTATTCCTTGCCTTATTTAAATTAGAAAACTATATATATAACGTGTGTGTGTCATCAAGGAAGACTTTAACATATAAATCTAGGACTAACAGACACTTACAACATATAAGTGATCTTTGTTTTGTGTTCCTGAATCTGATTGTCAGAAATATCTTCCTGCAACATAGAGTTAGTCGATAATAATATATATGTACATGTATAGTTGTCATAATCAAAACGCCATATTGTGAGATCCAACATTCTCCCTCTTTTTGATAATGACAACTATATATGTGACTCCCCCTGTCAATATGCATATATTATCATATATTTCTCCCCCTTTGTCATTGACAAAAAGGAGATACTTATGTAAATAATTCTTGAATATGCACAAACACACAAACAATACGCATATGTAATAAGCACAAACAAATAGACAGATGATAGAAATTTTAAGTTCATTCAAATGACTGAATTATGGGATAAAATTTTGATTCCATGAGTATTCAGACAACTGAATCTGGGATTTAGTCGGCTGAATATATAGTTTTTCTGAGTTATGCATATGATATTCATGTTTATATATAACTTGTAAGTTTATATTCAAGTTCAATATATATTTCATGTCACAAACTACAATTTGATCATACGATAGCATATTTACACAATCATTTACAGATGTATTCATATATAAGTCAAAAGAGAAATTGTAAGCTTTATTTACTTATGAGCTTGTGATATATGAAGTATTTCCATAAGAAACTGTATAAAAATATGTAGAAATGATATAGTATATCAATTGTCCATTAATATGAAATATGATGTGTAAAAGAATAATTGCATATCAATATAAATATATAAATTACCAATTTTTCCGATTTATTCTTTCATTTTGAGCTCTGTTTCCAAAAATTTCAGAGATATTGGAATAACCTTATTGTTGTGGTGTACCTGCAAAAAATATGATAAATACTTCGGTACCCACATCCTTTGTCAGGGTCCAAGGGTTAAATGGAAGGTAACCATACCCAAGAGGGTGTAATGGAACCTTTAAAAATAAAATTTTCATTATTAACTACTGAATCAAAATAATCATCTATATATCTTTCTCTATTTTTCCAATTTACAGGAACCCAAATACTTAAATAATTTATATTGATATTTTCTTTGGTACTTCTAGATTTATTATAAATATCTCTAGTCATAGGAGTATTCAAATTTCGATAAAAACTGAATCTTGGATTTATTCGTGCTTTAGTACTAACAGTGATATTTTTTATAAAAGCATATCTAGTACTATTCCTCTGATTAGTTTTATTATATCCTAAACCACTTTTGTCGTGTAAAGGTCTAGAACTAGATAATATCACATTTAAATCATTTTTACCTTTATTGAATTTTGCGAACTTATTTGTAAATTTTCAAATTTGATTTCAAAGTCAAGATTAACACTTTCAAAAGGAATTTTGCTACTTTTTAAATTATCATTTTCCTTATTTAATTTAAAATTCTTCCTTTTCAAGGTACTATTCTTATTTTCATGATGATAAATTTGAGATTCTAAATTAAAAGACGATTGTAAATTTTCAAAATTTTCTTTTGATCATAAATTTCTTTTTGCAAAATATTATTATTAACTTTAAAAAATCACATTCTTTAGATAAATCTAAATTCTTTTCAATTAAAGCTTCATTCTCTTTTTCAAGAGACAAAATTAAAGAACAAGAATTATTTAAAGAATCTTCTATAGATGCATTTTTATTTTGTAAAAGATCAATTTCCTTTAAAAGAACCTTGTTTTTATCTTCTAATTGCTCATTTTCTTTTTAAAGGAAATCTTTTTGAAAAACAAGCTCTTCTAAAGTATTTTCGAAACAAATGGCTTGTTTTACTAAAAAAATATTTTCCTCTTTTAATTTGGAATTTTCTTGCTCACAATCTTTAGATTTTGCTAAAATAATTGCATTAAGTTTACCTAAACTTTTAAAATCTTCTAACAATTTTTCATGGTCTAACAAAAGATCTTTATATAATGAATCTACGCATACCGATTGTGATCTGACTTTAGCCATGAGACATTGTTCTTTTGATTCTGCTTTGTTGCTCTTCTTCTTTTTGATTCCTTGACTAGATTTCTTTATTGCCATACATTCTAGGATGTTGTTACGATCTCTAGAATCCCTTGCTCCGATACCAATTGAAAGAGGCAATGCAGCAGTGTAGGATCGTGTAATATGGAGAATATGATATAATATCTATATAGTAGAGTAGTAAGCAGTAAATCACACAGTCGATTTATACTGGTTCGGACCACTATCCTACGCCCAGTCCCAGACTCACTTCTGGTCTTTCACTAACACTAAAACCCTCACTTCACCTGGAGGAATAGGTTCACAATTACCCGAACCACTGAACGGGATTTCTTGCCTCAACCACAGAAGAGGTCTTCACTAATACAGAATAATTTTTGACTCTTTTGTGTTCTTGATAACACGGATTGTCGAATATTAAGTACACCCTTCCTATAGCCTTTCCTTGATGATAATCGTGAAGTGCATGAAGGAATATGGAAGTTAAAAGTCTCAAGTATGAAAGTAGACAACTTTTTAGAACTTAGAGAGCTTTGAATAAGATAGAGATAATTTGAATAAAATTCGGTGATTAGATCATCTAAGCAATTCTTTATTTATACTATATAAATAGATACAACTGATCGTGAAGAGTTTTGATGAAGAGATATGGATTAAATAGTTGTGTCTCTTCATAAAGGATGCAACTCTTTGGAATTCAGATGTCTAAAAATAAAATTCAGATGTCCGTTTATTTTAAAAATCAAGTTAGCAAGGAAATAGTGTATTTTGGGGGCATTTCAGACGTCTGAAATATATCAACTAGACGTCTGAATATTGTATTT
Organism: Allium sativum; assembly: GCA_030737875.1. Classification (NCBI taxonomy): domain Eukaryota; kingdom Viridiplantae; phylum Streptophyta; class Magnoliopsida; order Asparagales; family Amaryllidaceae; genus Allium; species Allium sativum. The sequence goes on from CM060913.1 coordinate 637,713,990, forward strand.
AAAAACATTCTGTTTCAGCAAACAGACATCTGAATTTTTTAGACCAGACGTCTGTTTTCTGTTTCTTGCCTATCCATTGCCTATTTAAATTAGAAAACTATATATATATATATATATATATATATATATATAACGTGTGTGTGTGTGTGTGTGTTATCAAGGAAGACTTTAACATATAAATCTAGGACTAACAGACTCTTACAACATATAAGTGATCTTCGTTTTGTATTCTTGAATCTGATTGTCAAAAATATCGTCCTGCAACATAGAATTAGTCGATAATAATATATATGTACATGTATAGTTGTCATAATCAAAACGCCATATTGCGAGATCCAACAGTTTCCTTTTATCAGATCTGTTAGTTGTGTTTTTGATCTCGGAGTCACTGACATTACTTATACCTAAGTCGGCACTGAGCTGGTAAAATTAGACACAGTTATAACTTTAGTCAAGATATCTTCTCATTGACGGGTTCCTCGAATATGATTTACTTGAAGTTCCCCTTTTCGAAACAATTCACGAGTGAAATTGAGATTAATTTCCATGTGTTCTATCCTTGCATGTTGCATTAGGTCTTCTGACATATATACAGTACTTCTGTTGTCACACCACAATGCAGGCCTTATGTCAGAATTTAGCTTAAGTTCAGTTAGAAGGGATTGTGTCCATGCATTTGCCACACTTCTATATTCAACTTCTGTACTAGATCTACATATAGTTGGCTGTTTTTTTTAACACGAAGAAATTAGATTGTTCTCCATGTAAATGCAGTATCCACTGGTAGATTTTCTATCATATGGGACTGAGGCCCAGTTAACATATCCTATGATGCTGAATTGCTTGCATCCTTTTAGTGTTAATCCAAGATTGATAGTCCCTTTTAGATAACTTAGAAATCTCTTTACTGCTTTCCAATGTTCAGTTAGGGGATTCTGGATAAATCAAGACAATTTGTTAATACAGAATGAGAAACCAGTCATGTTATAGTTGCATATTCAAAATTTGCTTCTCCGCTATATTTAAAGAAATGTTGATTGCATATCATGGGAGTAGAATGAGGGGTGGCACTGTCCATCTTGGTCTTGACTAATACATCAAAGCTGTATTTCTTTTGGCATAGAGATATTTCGGAATCGGGTCTTCTTTTAACTTCAATGCCAAGGAAATATGCTAGCGTTCCCGGATATTTGAAAGAAAATTGTTGATGCAAATACTGGGTTAGCTTGTCAGTCTTTGCTTTATTATTACCTATAATAATTAAATCATTGACATATATTAGAATAAACATAGCGGGTGAACCGAGAAACAGTGAGTTATCTGACTTGGTAGATTGACATCCTAATTTAGTTAGAGCAGTTTTCAGTTTATCAAACAAGACTCTTGGGGCTTGTTTAAGACCATATATGGACTTTTTAATTTGCAAACATACACCGGGTTCTGAATATACCCTTGAGGTCGTTGCATATAAATTTCTACTTTTAAAATGTCATCTAGAAAAGCATCATTCACATCAAGATGTTTAATGTGCCAGTTTTTGCTTATAGTAATAGAGAGAATAATTCTAATTGTTGTATGTTTTACAAAAGCCGAGAAGGTTTGATTAAAATCAAATCCAAATTCCTGTGTAAAACGTTTTTCCACAAATCTGGCTTTATACTTGTTAATGGTACCATTAGGGTTTTTCTTTAGTCTGTAAATTCATTTGCACCCTACTATTTTTGTTAACTAGTGCACATATTAAATCTCATGTGTCATTTTTTATGAGAGAATTATACTCATTATCCATTGTACTTTTCCATATTTTTCCTTTATAGCTTGGTCAAAGGATTCTGATTCACTTTGTGTAGATGTGATAGTGAACACTTTGGGATTGAAAATTCCACTTTTAACCCTAGTGATCATAGGATGGCCAGCTTGTAGTGGATCATTTGTTGGTGAGTTGGTTGAACCAGTTGTATCGGCCATGTTTCCAGTTTTAGATCCACTTTGTCCATCATTAGTATGACTTTGTCCTTGCTAACTTTCATTTGTTGATTGAACAAGGGTGTTGTAGGCGTGGCAGAGAGGTTCAGTCTATTCGGCCTTTAGAATTGTGAGGTAGTGAACGAGTAGCCTCAGCGGCCTCTGTACCCTTCAAGTGATTCCAAGTTTCAAGGCAGTTTGGTATATGAGATATGGATTTTCTTGTATTTTGTACCTTTTTGGTTGTATCAATGTCTTTATCTTTGAATGTAAAGAATCTCTCATTAAACACAACATGTCTGCTTACATATATCCTTCTTGCATCATCAACACACTTGTACCCTTTCCGATTAATAGCATATCCAATAAAAGTACAAGGTTTTGACCTAAAATTTGATTTTTTTAACATCGTATGTTCTTAATAGGGAAAACATAAGTAGACAAACACATTATAGTTTTTCTAGAGATGTTATACCCTTCAGCATTTTAGATGGTTGCCTTTTGATTAAGCATACAACAGTATTGGATCCTTCAAGTCAAAATTTTAGGGGAAGATTGGCCTGTGCAAGAAGTGTTAAACCTATTCAATTATATGCCTATGTTTCCTCTCTACAAGACCGTTTTGTTGTGAAGTGTAGGGGAATGTAGTTCTATGCACCATCCCTTTACTTTTAAAGTAAGAGTTTAGCGTTTTGAACTCACTACCACCGCCAGTTTGAAAAACTTTCACAACTTTACTCATTTGTTTTTCAATCATGATCACAAAGATGATAATTGCATTTTGAATGTCAAAATTTTCTTTTAAAAAATAAATCCATACGAATCTTGTATAAGCGTCAACAAAAGATATATAATATTTGAACCCAAAATTGGAGTAAATTGAGGCTAGTCTCATTAGATCAGTAGCAATCAGTTGTAAGGTTCAATATAGATACTTGAGTATTCACTAAAAGGAATTATGTGACCCTTACCAAGTTGAAAAAATTCAAAAATATAAGGTAAAGAAATAGTATTGAAATCAATTTTATTTTCTGTTAATACTTGTTCCACAAAATTGATGCTCGGATGTCCAAGTTTACAATGTCATAGGTCGAATGCATTTTTGTGATTGCCAACTTTATCCATCTCGATCAAATTACAATGATTATCTTCTTTAACATCTTTGATGCCCCTAACTGATTTAAATTTGTAAAATCCCTTAGGGACATCACACTGTAAAATAATATCTTTGGTTAGAATGTCCCTAACTAAACACTATTTTGGGAAAAAATAATCAAAATAAACATCATTGTCTTTAGCAAATTGGGACACACTAATCAAGTTTTTTTAATATTTGGAACTCTTAACAAGTTGTCCAAGTATAATTGTTTCTTTCCTTTAATACAAGCATTTCCTACATAAGTAATAGATATACACTTACCATTTTCAATGCGAATAGATTGATTACCTCTGAACTCTTTGTTGTCCAGATTTAAGTTTTCAAGATTGTTAGTTAGGTAGTTGGTTGCTCCAGAATCGGGGTATCCATCATCATCTTGGTTGTAGTCAATCCTTGCAGCATCACTTTGATTGATACTTTTGCCATTATCTGTTGAATTGTTGCCATCAAGTTGCATTTGTGCGATGTTTGCTATGGGATTGTTTTTCTCTAAATTTGTGTTTTTCCTTGGCTTGAGTTAAATCTAAAATAACCATTTAAGGCTGTGTGACCAATTTTCTCATAGATCTGTTACTTGGGTTTGTTATTATTGAATCTACCACTTTCTCTTGATGAACTGCCACCACTTTGAAACTGTTGTTCTCTTTTGTTACCATTTTGGTTTCTGAATTTGTAGCCTGTATTTAAATTGCTGGGTAATCTGGTTCTTGAAGCCTTTTATTGCTAATTTTAGCCTCATGTGACAGTAATATAGTGTGCACTTCATCAAGAGGTGGGGTATTTATTTGAGAGGCAATGACGACAACTATGGCTTCATATTCATCATTTAGACCATTTAACAAAATCAAAACATGTTTAGATTCTTGAAACGGCAGCAAGTCGGTCACAAATATATTTTTTACTTTAGCAAGACAGTTTATAATAGGTATGTTGCCCATTATAACATTTTGTAGCTGCCTCTTGTAATATAAAACCATTGCTGATGATTGGTTGTTGAAACTTTTTACAATTGTTGGCCACATTTCATTTAATGTCTTGCATCTTATTACTTGAGGCAGCAAGTTGGCACTGATTGAAGATAGAAACCAAGAACTAATTATCCTATCTTGTCTGTTGTAGATCACATACTCTTCGTTGTTGAAAGTATTATTGTTATTGTTAGTAACAAACTTTGGTGGAATCGATAGTGTTCCAAGTATAAATCCCTCTAATCCATAACCTTATATGGCTGTTTCTACTTGCAGTTTCCATAGAAGATAAATATCTTCCTCCAAGTGTACTGTTAATAATTGCTCTGGGGACTTACAACAGTCTTTACTAATTTCTGGATTGATGCAGTGGTAGCGTTGGGATTTCAAGAACCATTAGCAAAGGTCATTGATATTTCTTGATCATCTATAATGACTGAAATGCAAGAAAGTAATGGATACTGAAGAAATCAAGAAATTGCAGAAGGAAAAGTGAAGAAAGGACATAATTTGAGAAGGATGAATCAGGTATGATGCGACGAGCAGAATTTGGTGATGCAGACAAGACTTTCATATAATGCTGAGAAATCTTCTAGCTTGGCACTTATTTGATTTTGATGATTCTTGATTTGATTTTTCACTTTTTTACTCGGATATACAGGGCTTGAAAGTTGGGGTATTAATGCAACCTGAATTGAAGCTTTCAGGCGTGGAACTGTAGCTTTACTGGCAAACTCAATCCCCAAATGATGAAGAATACTCTGATTGGGATAATGATTAAATGATGATATAACTCTGATAAAGAAGATGCTATAAGCAAGTTGCAACAGAACTCTTCAAATTTATGTGCTGTTAAGCATAGACTCCGATACCATATTAAGAATATGATAGTGTTCATATTATGAAGAGTGAAATTCAAGAATAGATATGCATAGAACAAGTAAAAAGAATTTGAAACTTTGTTAACGATTTTGTTTGGATAGATCATAATAAATGAAGTATCACCCATATTTATATATAGGTAATTGCAATAGGCTTACAACACAAATAAAGAAAACAACAGAAGATGGGACAAAAAGTAAAGTTTAAAGAGTTACAACCAAAAAACGAAAGAGTATTACAAAGCAAGATAAAAAGAAAGCGACATCACATAACCAACGTGCATAATCTTCTTGTATTCTTTATTTTATTATGCATTCAAAGAGCAGACTATAGTCAGAGATTAATGTATTGTAATTAAAAATGAAACTTGAGTGCAATATTAAGCATCAATTGATAGGGGAACCTGGTATTGCACTAAAGATTGTTAAGAGTCATATTACAATGCAACTAAAAATGCAAATCGATTTGCTACCATTCTACATTAAGTTCGCCATGATAACTTGTAAATCCTCCAAAAGCACTAAAAATAAATACATTAAAATATGTAGTATTATCCTATATATATATATATATATATTCATTTTTGATATATTGTTCTCATGGTAAGTATGCACGTAAACCTTAAAAGATTGCATTGTCCACATTATAGTGAAGAGAGATAGGCGACATAATCTAATAAAAAACGTCAAATTTTACCTTACACACATATCAATTCTAATTATGCAGTTCTAGCCTTACATTTATTAGCATCAATTATTCAAATGTTACATGCATATATATATATATATATATATATATATATATATTCAGTCTGAGATGTGGCTTCATATATCACTTTTTTTTGCTTGAATGTTTGGAAAAATAAACTTCGTAGCCAAACTTTTATATTTGTTTTGAGTAACCTATGGTTTTTTGGTTAATAGTGCCGAAAACTTACAAATAATTGTTGCTATATTTGCAAATGTTCATTCTAAGTATTTTTTATTTTTTTGCAAATTTGCTTCTCGATCTATAGGCTTTGTTCTCAATCTTTTTATAAAAGGAATTAAATATTTACTTAAATACAAATTGAATATACATGTCATTTGATAGAATGCGCTAGAATCAATCAGCCATATGGTGTTCTTTCCAGAAGAGCCAAAAGTTGTAAACGCATCAATATCGCTATCTGTATTTGATTTTTCCGCTGTAGAGGCTGAATCTTGCTTTGGGTCTTTTCTTCTTCCCTTAAGCTTGGGACATTGTGTAATAAAGTGCCTGTGCTTCTTACAATAATGGCAGTCAAATTTTTAGACCCCCTAGACTGAGACCTTGAAGAATTTCATCCTCTATCTTTCTTCGACTTGCTTTCACTTCTACCCTCTGAACAAATAAGCCTTCGATATCACTATCCAAGCTAGTGATCGCCAATCTACCTCTTAATAATTCATTATAAAGACATGCCTTTACATAAAAAATGCTAATTTACAACAGTCATAAATCATGAAAGTAACAAAGGCAGTATACTTCTTAGGCAAGGAGCATAAGAGGTTCACAACTAGAGCCTCATAAGTAATATCAAAACCCATTGCCTTCAAGTTCATAACCAAAGTGGTCAAGCACTACATGCTCCATGAGATCGTCTCAAGGCTTCATTTTGAACAAATAAAGTTATTGTTGAATAATAATTCGATTAATGAGACTTGTCTTGATATGCATCTGATAATGCATCCCTTTGTTTCTTCACCGTCTCCTTATGAGAAAATTCTCTATGAACTTCACGATGACTCAAATGAATTGTTGTGAGAGCTTCATCTTCCATCTTTTCCAAATCAGTTGCATCCATATCTTTCAATTTCTCAGGCAAATAAACAACTTTATAAGTCTTCTCCTTGTTTAATACAACCTCCATCTTCATCTTTCAAGTACCAAAATCTCCCTTTACGAAAAGTGTTACTCTATAATTGACACCAGCTCTACTAATAGACTTACAAGAAGTAGTTATTAATATCCAAATAAGAACAATAACACAAGCTCTGATACCAGACTATAATGTATTTTTTTGTGAATTTGAGCGGAAGCGTTATTAATCAGGATCTAGTATTGTCTATATATATACCAATGGAACTCAAAGCAAAAAAAAAATCAACTATGTAGTATCACAGAAACAATAGCAGAAATAAGAGATAAAGAAGATTTAACGAGGTTCGGATATGAATATCCTATGTCCACAAAGACCCAACAATTCTTTTATTTCAATGAAGAAAAAAGATTACAAAAGAGAGAGAAGAATAATAGTGGATTGTTCTTACACACTTGCATACAAATAAAGATAAAATTCCTTCTTTCAAATAGACTTAACAATGAAGGATTACTTGGAGATGCAGAAAAAATAATTTCTAAGTTGCTTAGAGATGAAGAAAATTAACTTTCACATTATCAAAATATATTTTACAAATTGCATAATTTGATTTGATCCTCCATTTGTTTCTTCATATAGCCAAATCAATGAATATATAAATATGCTTCTTTCCTCCTTTATAATTTCATTAGTTAATTAATTGATTGTGTAACCAATAGTTTCCTACCAAGATATCCTTCAAACCTTTCGACATATGGTTAATTGATTGATTGAATCGATTAATTAATTAATTTCTCTCTTTAGCAAATATTTGAATCACATAAAGTCAACATAAGTTAACCCCCCTCCCCCCCCCCCCCCCCCACCCGCGTCCCTGTTAGGCAAAAAAATTTATGAAAAAATTACCATTTTTCTTTTTTGATTTAAATTTCCATTTTTTTCATACCTTCAGATCCCCTCGCAGCGACACTGCGAGGTCCCTTTATAGTACCACGTAGTGGCACTGCGTGGTACTCTGAAGTCACCTCGTAGTGACAATACGAGGTGACTTCACGTTACCACGCAATGCCACTGTGTGGTACCCTAAAGGGACCTAGTATTGACACTGCAAGGGAGGGAAATTTTTCGTTTCTTATAGATGGGAGGGGGGAATCGGTGAAACAACGGGGCTTTTTTGTTTTTCTGGAACTCGGAGGGAGATTCGACAATTCTGTGAATCGCAATAGAATTATCAAAACATAAATGATGGCCAATTAAAATTTAAAAAAATATGAAAAACATAAACCAAATAGGGATAAAAACATCTATATACCTAATACGTAGGCTGGTTTGAGATGATTCTATTAAGGTAGGGACGGTCGATGGCTGGACGACTAGATTTAGAATCAGTGAAGTCATCATATCTGATGTTGTTGAAGATGTTTCTTCCATTATCGATCCAATCAATGATCAAATTAATGGTTGATGAAGATGTCGCTAGATTTGGAGCCATTCGAATCGTTGATGAATGTTTCCCTTGGAATTAATAGATCGATTCGTTGATGAACATGTCACTAGATTTGGAATCAAAACAATAAGTAGTTGTTGCGTCATAGCCATACAAATTAGCAAGCAAGTGGTGGACATGATATTCTATTAGACATTTCAACAGACACTTCTATAAATCTTGAACAACAATCAACACAACAACATAGAGATGGATTAAAGCTAATATGTAATATTAACGGAGTTACATGATCATGTTCTAACGAATGGCAGCGACGAATCACAACTAGAAATGAGTAAAATCAAGTGTGCACCTTGTGCACGTGTATAGTAATGTATAGGCTAAAAATAAATAAATGGCAATTATGTAAATTCTGACATTTAGTATTGTTTCAAACATGTATAAATAATACCCTTAATCAATGTAGTTGGGATGCAAAAATCAGTAATAAAAATAATCACACTTACCTTACTTTTGCTATGTTCTTATCCCCTCTGTGACTTCTTATTTTTCTACATTTCTTCTTCTTGGTTCTCCATATTTTCACAAGTTGATAACCCTTTTTCTATGGATCTGCTCGTGTTGATCACCTATTTTCTGTTATATCCTGTTGCCTACATCTTTGTTATAAATTCGATTCTTTTCACCATGTTGATCATGTAATGACCCGGGGAATTTGCGACCTTGGTTATCGACATAAACTCAATGTCGACTATCCAAGCATCGAAATACCGGATAGTTAATAGAAAGAAGTTAGAGGGTGAGAATAGATAAGATAGAAAATTAGAATAGAAGAAGAAGAAGATCACAACAACGGAATCAGAGTAACACGAATCTCTCAGCGGAACGCATTAAATATAACATAACTTTGAAATAAAACCAGTATATGTATACAATAACATTTATCAGAGTACAACACTTACAACACAACAGAAATAAACATTTGCTATAAAATCCTGAAGCCTCCTGCCCCAAGCTCCTCCAAATATCTGTAAAATCCCGACTACTTGACTGCCCATACAAATTTGGGCACCCAAGAGTTTAGGGAAAACAATAACAAAATAAACTTTGGGTCAGTCATGTGACTGGTGTGAGTAAACTCCAAACACTTGGTTTAACTTTTGCAAATCTTTTTCAAAGAGATGATAATCGTAAGACCGATCCACACATAAACACGAACGGTTTTTACCTTACGAGAAACCAAAACATTTTCTAAAACAATATTTTTCTGATATTATAATAGTGTCTAATACAAGTACTTAGAAATCTAGAAGAACGTTTTCATCTCACGTTCTACATATATAATATACAATCAAAACCGTGGGCTCTTATTGGGAAATGGATTTCCAACTATGACAAGGTATGGAATCACCTTCCAATCAGTGTACTCTAGAAGCGACACACTGGAGTTCAACAAGAACATCTTGTAACTCAGCCATACATGACCGGCCATTCATTTCGCTTGAATGTTCCAAATACATTAACACCTTACGGTTGGTATACCAACATAACCGTTCCCGGGAGATACAAAAGCGAAAGAAGTAACAAATATGAATATTCTCTAGATGGTGACAATTTACCCTAATTGGGTGCGACCCACTTAGCCATGCTGCATGCCCGATTTCTGTCATTTCTCGGTTGATGAGGCTTGAGGTCATAACGTATCTCGATGGATCACTCCTTTATTTACTTTGAATGCCATACCGTCATACCCATCAAATCACAAATTGATTTCCCCAAAAATACCGCATTATAAGCTAAGAGAAAGGAATTCCTCCACCACCAAACGTAAATACGTTTGAAGAGATCAACTTACGTGATATATTAAATATACTCTGTCAGACATTCTTCCACACAGGTTGTCCTGGGACTGGACAAACCGAAGGCACTATTCTATAAATCCATCTTAGGCAATTTCTACCTAGGATTTGCCAGAACGACCCTTGAACAAACTCCATCTTCAATTATCTTCATCATATTTGAATCGCAACACTAACGGGCATACAGAGTGGTTTTCAAATAATAAATCCGATCCCAGTCTCTCCGTATTTGCAACGGAAATGGTCAAAAACTTTGATAGTCGGTTATATAACTATCAAAGGAAAACATGTGTACAGACAACGGTGGTATTTCCAAATGGAAATCTAACCGAGAAAATCATCAATCGCCACTGATCCCCTTTAATTTAATTTGTCATTCAATTATCCATTTCCCTATTCCTGTTTCCATATATTCGTAAATTCTTATTTTCTAAATTTAGAAAATATAAGTTATTTGTCATTGGAAAACATTTCCATATCTTCTCTCATTTATATTTTTTTATATTAGAAAACATTTCTGATTCTTATTTGGAAAACATTTCCAAAACTCCTTCAATGGATTTAAACAGATGTTTAAATAAAACATCACTATGCCAACTCAAACCATTGCACTCATTAACTAAATTCGCTTAACCAACCTTCACTGTCGAACCTTAACCATTCCTTAGTTAAAAATGAAGTCAATCAAGTTAGGGTATAACTACCTCTCAGACCTTAACTGAACAACATTTCTAACCTCGAAACAGACAAAGTTCACCTTTTAAATCTTTAACAAACTTCCTTACGTAACTCTCGGATTCTATTTACGAATCCACTTCTTTTACAGAAACCATTTGATTATAACAATAGTGTTATAATCCCATGCTTTCGAAATATAATAACTTAAATACAACTTTTATTCAATAATTTGGATAAATAAACAAACAATTAATTTATTAATAAATAAATATATTTTGATTAAAAACGGAAAGTGAATAGTACGTTCCCAAATTCGAAAAAAAGGATTTCAACGTATAATTCTCTCTCGAATAATCTCTATTCGATAACTCTCTTTCGAATAAACTCTATTCAAAAACTCTTTTCTTCGAATAAACTACATTCGATAATCTCTCTTTCGAATAAATATATTCTATAATCTCTCTTTCGAATAAACTATATTCAATTACTCTTTCTTCGAATAACTACATTCGGCGACTCTTTTCTTCAAATGAACTATATTCGATAATCTCTCTTTCGAATAAACTATATTCGATAATCTTTCTTCGAATAACTATATTCGATAACTCTTTCTTTGAATAACTATATTCGATAATCTCTTATTGGATTAACTCTAACTGAATAACCAATATTTGATTAGCTCTTATTCGATTAACTCTAATCGAATAACCAATATTCAATTAACTAATATTCGATTAACTCTAATTCGATTAACTCTATTCGAATAACTAATATTCGATTTAACTCTATTCGAATAACTAATATTCAATTAACTATAATTCCTATCTCATTCAAATACCCATTTGAATTCCTATTTCAAAATCCAATTTTCCTTATAAATGTTTTAATTTATAAAATATTTATTTTAATCCATTATTCACATCGAATGTGAAAAATATTTCTTTTATATAATCCATTAAGTTTGATTTCGTATTTTAAAATAATATCCATTTCCAAATTCTATTTGTACTTCTATTTATAGAATTATTCATATGAAATCTCCTTCTTATTTCTAACACTTAAATTTCATTTATAATTCCCTTTATAAATGTTGAGTTCACATTCTATTTAAAATATCGGTGTCAAAGCTGATTTCTGCTTCTCTATATAAGTTCAAACTTATATATTCCATTTATCGCATGATATTTTATTTAATTTATAAAACATTATTTGTAAATTAATCTTCTCGATTTATCTGTTAAAACAGATTCAATTTAAAATCCACTTTAAATTAATCTTTTCCACTTATCTGTTAAAACTGATTTCCATTTAATATTTATTTTCCACATATTTTCTTTTATTAAATTCTATTCATTTCCCAAATATTTACTTTTATAAAATTCTACTTATTTTATAAATATTTCCTTTTATGATTCTATTTATTCTCTTAATAAATATTCCTTTTATAATTCTATTTATTTCCCAAATAATTCCTTTTATAATTCTATTTATTTCCTAAATAATTCCTTTTATAATATTCCTTGATTTTGTAAATAAATCCTTTCATAAAATCCTTTGATGTTATAAATATTTTCTTTTATAAAATCCTTTGATTTTATAAAAAAAATCTTTTATAAAATCCTTTGATTTTATAAATATTTTCTTTTCAATATACACTTTGAAAATTCCCTTTTTACATTCTGGTATTTCTTATGGTATTTAAAATACCAAATAACCATGATCAATATCATCTAAAAACACATAATCAATTACAAATTATATATCATATTATATATCACAATATATGGAAAAACAATATTATAAATATTGAGGAATCCAGTTGGATCCCTCCAACCTGTTTCCCTGCATCCATAGATGTTAAATAATAAAATTAACATCACTTTAATTTCTATATGAAATATTCTGATAAACATAATCAATATATAATTAACGATTTATATATATAACTATATCTATATTTTCAACCAATCAACTTGCAATTAATCCAAACAATCAACCGATATTTATCAATTCTAAAAATACGTTATAAAAATATAACTGGGCAGAGTTAGTGAGATTTACTCACATTGGACAGTTATCGTTAAATAACTAACACTACAACAAAAACACCATATTACAACTTTAATATTACAACTGTGCGAAAAGCACAGTTGTAATAAATGCTTTTTTACAACTGTGCAGAACGCACTGTTGTAATAAATGTTTTTTACAACTGTGAAAAAATCACTGTTGTAATAAACATATATATCACAACTTTTCATTTTATTCGTTGTAATAGAGATGCCTAGTACAAACTTCATGTTTATAATATCTATATTTAATAACTAATTATACTGATATTTAATAATAATAATTAATAATAAACTTGAGAATCAATAATATTTGTCAATTATTATTAAATAATTAGTAGTTAATAAGTAGTAATTTATTTTAATAATTAATGTATGTTAACTACTTATTAATTAATAGTTAGTAATATTCCTATTTTTTCGGATAGAAAAAGAAAAATGTTTTTATGCAGAACGATGGAAAAGTAGTGGTGTATCAAAACGATGAAACTCAAAGGCGGTAAATCTGAAATTTTGGCTCTGAAACAATTCGCGTCATGTTGTATTTTTGGAGCCTTCTATGGGCCGAGACCTTTCGTGTTCTCTTCAAAAAACCTGCCCCTCCTCAAAAAATCAATCCCCAATTCCTCAAAAAACTTTTGCTCCCTCAAAATTTTCTTCCAGTCAAAATTCTTTTTCCCCAATTAGATTGATGGCCTCTGACCGTAACCCTCCTTCACCAACGTTAACCGTAGCCACCGCTCAGTCTCCACACCTTCATCCTTCACCTTCGCTCACCTTGCTGTCGTTCGAGAGTCATCGCCGTTCACTAACCCCAGCTTGCCACCAAACGCTCCGCCTTGTTGCCAACGCCAAATGAAATTCCGCCCTGAAATCGAAGGCCGTACCTCCTTTAGCCGCAACCGGAGGCGCCGCCTGAACTGCAGCGACTGCCACGACTAGGTCCAGCCACCTCGACAACCTGTTTCCACCTTTTTTCTCTGTCCTTCAACCCGATACTGTTTTTCGTTGGTATGGATTCTTCCCACTTATTAGATTTGTTCATTAAAGCTCTTGGCTGACATAAAATTATCGATTGTTGCTATTTATTGACTTGATCTGGTTTAGCATCATATTTATCGAAAATTTCATGGAGTAGGAACAGGAAAATAAAGGTGTAAATTCCACTGTATAACAAGTTGAGCAACCTCAGTACTATTTTTTGTGGTGTGCTTACTCAAGCAATGCGAGTATCTAAGTCAACAAAGTAATGCACACACCACACAAATATATAGGTAAGTCCATAGTGTGGAATGGTTTGCATATTTTTGCATAATGTCGTGCAGTGAGTTAAATAATGTAATATGCATAGCTAAGTCAATTTAGTAATCTTTACAGCTGGAGGAGGATTACAAGTTTGCCTGCATAAATAAAACTGCAAGTCATCTGAATATGCAATGAGACTGCGGCTTTTGCGGAAGCAGTGGTCCAAATATACTTGGATAAATGCTGGTGAGCTGTTACTTGTTGTCGCTTAAAGCGGGGGAAGTTGGAAGATAATCTTCTGTAGTTTTTTCCTACTTCAAAGCGCACTGCGGAAGTTTTCTCCAATCATTTCACCAAGGAAGGATTGTTGAGTCTCGTTGAGTACAATGAGAAGAAATTTTTTGAGTCCGGACATAAGGATGTGAAATCAGCATTAACAACTCAGATTGCTGAAGATACTGAGATATCTGAAGTTATTGAGACCGTTAAACAGCTAGTAAAAGATGCTAAGATTCCTGATATTGAGGTTGTACGGAGGATGCTGTTCAGTGGTCTGGAAAAAATCAGCAGCAAAATGCGAATTTTGCACTTCGCCAGGTGAAAACTTGGTCTGAACTTTTATATATAATAACTAATAATGTTTGTTATTTTTGCCCACCTCTTCACTGTAGTAAAAACTGTTGAAATTCAGTGTGGATTCTATTTGTACTACGTTTATATGCTGATGCCTGATGTTATGTACTGATGTAGATCATGGTCTTCAAGCTAAAGAACAGGCTTAAGTACATTCTGCATGTGAACTGGCTCATAGTTAAGTGCACAACAGGTCCATCAAATGAATGCACTGAGATGTAGATGACAAGCCAGCACATCAATAGTGTGTTGGAGTGGTAATTTCATGGTGAAGATGGGAAGCCTTTTGCAATTAGTTTTAGCATCAATGTTCATAACCTTTTTGCAATGGAGAATGAACAGTTAAATCATCAGGAGTGTAACAAATCGCTTCAGGTTAGCTATATGATTAAGCATGTGCATGCAATATGTCATTATGTCAAATAGTTTCACGAACTTGACATGTGGCACATTCATTTAACCATTATGAGAAGCAGCAAAAAAACTACATTTTTCTCGTTATTGATATTCCATTATAAAACCTGCATTTACATGTGCATATGAGAATGTTGAATAGTTTCACGAATGTATGTTGCACGTGCATTTGATTGATATTGCATTTTTCTCGTTATTTAGGGTCAAAATTCTCTTAAGCACTATAATGGCATGGATTGGGCATTCTTTCGAAAGTTCAATGTATGTCTATGATCCTTAATCAATCTGGGCAATTCACAATGATTCTGCTAGTGCTTTTGGGAAGTATTCTGACATTTCTTTTACATCCTCAAACGCCCATGAGGTTACATACAAGGTAACACCTCTATTATTTTTCCATATGTTCCTTTTTTCTAATGTTATTCATATTTTCCAACTGTATTATTAGATAAAGATATAAATATTCATATCATTTTTAATTAAACAAAAATATACAAAATTGTTGTTAGTTGTCAATAGCTCCTTAGCTGGTGGGATATTTAGAAGTCAATTGTTTATGTGAATGTTATATTTGAGAATTGGAATCTTAAAATCATGGGTTTCAAATGCATTGTATCATTACTAAGTGGGTTATAACCATATGGCTATGCCGCCTAGTCTAAGTGTTTCATCGACAACCTACATAATTTCTTCTGATTAATTGGATGTTTCAGTTTCACTTTTTTTAAATTAAAAAGGTTAATCTTACACATTGAGTAAAAAGCATGGCTTTATAATCATCCCAAGTAAGCATGCTACCATGTTTAACTCTTATAGTTTCATGTTCATCCTGTTAGATATTTGCAATGGAAACTTATGTTAGTTCATTTTCTAAGTTTATAGAGAAAGATTGTATGTTTGACTACATACTATTAATTGTTGTAGGGCTTCTCGACATTGATTGAGGAAGTACACAACAAAAAGCATAGTCTTTGCTGTAGTTTCATTTCCAGCAAATAAAATGTTGATGATGAAGTTCGATATTGCTTGTACTAAGTTGCTTTGTAACGGTCAAGTATGTAATAATGTACGAAATGTTGTCTAAAACTTATTGTTTGCAATACTGAATATTTGAGTATTTTAATAAATTAGTTTGGAAATAACTGTAATATCGGATTTGCTTATGGAGTATTGCTATATTTAGTGTATTGTTCATTTCAGTTGCAAAAGATGTTTATTTTTTTTAAAACCCAAATGTCAATCACAACGGTGCATAACAGTTATAGTAGATTTTATTACAACGGTGCATAACTGTTGTAATAAGTTTATTACAACGGTGGAAAAAAGTTGTAAAATATACATATTACAATGGTGTTGCAACAGTGCAAAAAAGTTGTAAAAGACATTAGTCTATTACAACTTCTTAATACACGACGGTTTGTCCACCGTTGTAAAATATATATTACAACGGTGTTCTACCGTTGTAATAGGGTCATTTTGTTGTAGTGTAATATCGGTTGATTTGAATCAGATCTGACAATTTATTTCTCTATAAATTGTAACGAGCTTCAATTCATTCCCATTCAGTTGCATAGTACAGCCCCCATCCATACGATCCCAACGGATCTGACCGTTCATGATTCTGACCACGTATGAGTGAAATATTAAACTAACAAGTTAAAGTACTATTTAATTTAAACTAAATTGAATTTATTTATAACTCTATGCCTTACTTTTTGAACCCGGCCCATGACCCTACTTCAAAAATCCATGGCAGCTCTACTCCCTCCTCCTCCTTCCCCGTTAACACATTTCTTCAGTAAAAATGAAAGCCATTGCGCTAACTTCCTCCACGCCTCATTCCTTTATCTCAAAACGGAATAAAATACCACCACCACCATTTCGATTTCCTCTCCGATCTCCGTCTTCCTATACCAAAATAATAACACTCAATCTCCCTTTGATGAAGAGCGACGTCGACACCTTCTATTGACCCCTTGACATCAATCGAACAAAAAGCCCATGAGAGCCTCCAAAATTCTGCAATAAAGTGCCAAACAATCTCACCAATCCAAAACAATTACTGAAAACTACAATCGATGCTTCCAAAATCCGCAATCGGCAACCCTAGTTCACTATTCCAAAAAGTTTCGTGACCAAAACTGCATAGAGAATTCTAAAAAAACAATGGATTGAGGACATGATGAGGATCTCATATATTTGCATCTCATGATTTATAGGATTTTAAATCGATTTGTTTGATTTTATAAAGCCGTAGAATTCATGTTTATGAAAGAATGAAGATGGCGGCTCCTTTTCTGTTGACCACGGGATGTAAAAAAAATAAGGGTTAGGGTTAGAAATATTTCATGGTATTTATAGAATTTTTTTAATATTATTATTATATTTTTAATTGATTAATTTATTCAATTATAATCAATCGTTATCCCGTTCATCGTTCAAAAATCCTTATGATCACCTACAATATCTGAATTCAACGAAAATGGACATGCAGCTACTTTTGACATTACGGATCCAACAAAACTTGTTTCATCGAATTCCGAGTCCGTTTGCTCACATAGCGTATTTTTAAAGTCAAATTATTATTTGTATTTCACATCAAAATACCGTAAGGCCACATACTGGCTTCAAAAATCACAGAAATTGAAACCTAGTAATAATTTAATATTCCGGATCCAACAAAATTAGTTTCATCAAAAACGGAGCTCATTTGCAAAAATTTCTATTTCTAAAGCTTTAAATAAACCCATTTAAATATTAATATATTTTAAACAATTAAATTAAATAATAATAATTTATATTATCATATATATTCACATGAAATATCATATAGCTCCAAAATATTCCTATCTAAATTTATAACTCGACATTTCAAATCTAGATTAAATCAGTATTCAATTTATATTAAAAATCCTTTTATATTATAAATAAATCGTTATAAAATTATAAAGGAATTCCATAGCGACTTTTCAAAAATTTGATTTGATCATAAATCAAAATCTACACAACGAAATCCCGATTTTTCTCTTCCATTAGAAAAATATACTTCACCAGCTCCGAACGTTTCTTGTTTCACAGAAATCCGACTTAAAACGGATTCTGTACATTCGTTTAAAGTTCAAATCACCAAATTACGAACTACCGTGCCATTTCGAGCTCGATTATAATTATAATATAATTATACGTTCAAACTTCGTTTAAATAATATATTCGTTATTATAATCAAATTCTAAACTGAATTAGATATTATAAATAATCCAATTCACACAATATTGTGAAATTCTACTATTCTCCGACTATTCTGGAATTTAAATATATTTTTTAATTATTATATTAATTAAATATTCAAAGTTATTTAATTTAAACCATTAAATCACCAAACCATTAATTGAATAATTAAATAAAATTAATTATTAAATCGTAAACAAATACGGGTCGTTACATTCTTCCCCCCTTAAAATAATTTCGTCCTCGAAATTGCTAAGGTAGAAAACAAACCCTATTAACTGGGTAAAAATTTATTTGTTTACTTCTTTAACTTCAGTTTTAACTGAACCAATTTATTTCGATTAAAAATATTAATTCACTTCTATTAACAAAAAATTTCAAAAATTCTGAAAAAAAATTAACACCAGAAATTTTCGAAAAACTTCGCCAATGTCTCCTTTGTACGGCTCAATTAGTACAACTACAACTCGCCTCTCTAGACCTTCTCCAACCCAAAAGAAAATTAAACAGCCAAGCGGCTTGCCAAACAGGCTCATAAATCTCATCAAACTCGTATGAATATAAACATGCATATTTTTGTCGGGCATTCAACTCTGCTATCAATTTAGCATATACCAATGTATTCCCAATCGAAATCCAATCAGTTTAACCTCAAACACAATCATTCGCTTATATCCAAGTCGAATTCCATTCTCAATCTCAAGTACCATTCTTGATTTTCAAATTCTTAACTCACCAATCCAATATACTTAACCTCGTTAAGTTCCATCCACATATTTCATTAACTGGTTAATTTCACTAATCAGTTATCTTTATCTCATAATTCAATTCTGATTTTTATTTCAAAAATTAAACCACCTACTCACCGAAGTCCAATTATGTTTCACAATCCAATTTTATTCGATATTTTCTATTTTAATTCAATTTCCACTTAACTGGCTTCAATTCAATTCCAATTTTCTTTCACAAATTTCTATTTAAATTTGTTTTTAATTCAAAACAATCTTCCTATGAGTTTTAAACAATTTACCCTTTTAAAACATCCAATATTCCTTTTCAGAAATAAAAACCACTTGTTTTCTCAAAACCTTTCCAAAAACTATATCTTTGGTAGTAATCCGTCACTTAGAACTCAAAAATGAACATTGATGATGTGGTCAGCATCATCAGAGTTATTTCCCAGCTACTGAAGTGAGTTCAATACTATATCACTTTTCAAACTCATAATTAAACATTTCCATTTTGAAATTTATTCAAAATATCATTCACAATGCTTGGATAACAATTTAAAATCTCCCAGGATTTTAAAATTATCAAATATTTAATCCAAATCCATTTATAAACACTTTTTCAAATTTCGATAGTTTTAATTCCAGATCTGATTTAATTTCAGATTTAATTCATCTGATTTCACATATTACACTTATATAAATCCAGATTGGCTATTTACATAACCATTTTATTTTTATAATCTCATCCGATTATAATAACAACCAATATATCTAATATATTATAATAATTCCAATATAAATCCTTTATATCAAAATATAATTTGGGTAAAATTATTTCTTTACCCTCTTTTCAAAACATACCATGTTGGTCCATCGTATTCAAGTGTTTAGAAACTCCTACCAATACAGTGAATCAAACTGATCCACCAGAATTCATAAGCCACTCAACCAATAAATTTCCACAATATAAAACCATTTTATATTAAATAAGAAATACGCACTCATATATATACACTCAAACTCAATCTAAGGTATTACTAACCTCATTTCTATTGAGTTACGCCATAGAGCCAAGGTAACTACTCAACCTTCAGCTTTGATACCACTGTAACGACCTGACGATTTCAGTAGGCTTTTCAACCATCCCTCAACCCCCCAAGCATCAGGATAATATCCCACCATGGCATACACTGGTATATCAGAACTGCTTTTAGGGCCAGCTTCACGACTAGACCAACCCTCATTTTCGGGACATGTAGGGGTAAGAATCTCCCATTCGCCAACTAACGCAAAGCGAGAACCCCCTATCATGCGTACCAATTAAGAAACCAGCTCTAATACCACTGTAACGACCCGGGGAATTTGTGACCTTGGTTATCGACATAAACTCAATGTCAACTATCCAAGCATCGAAAATACCAGATAGTTAATAGAAAGAAGTTAGAGGGTGAGAATAGATAAGATAGAAAATTAGAATAGAAGAAGAAGATCACAACAATAGAATCAGAGTAACATGAATCTCACAGCGGAACGAATAAAATATAACATAGCTTTGAAAAAAAACCAGTATATGTATACAATAACATTTATCAGAGTACAACACTTACAACACAATGGAAATAAACAATTGCTATAAAATTCTGAAGCCTCCTACTCCAAGCTCCTCCAAATATCTGTAAACTTCTGACTACTTGTTTGCCCATACTAATTTGGGCACCTAAGAGTTTAGGGAAAACAAAAACAAAATAAACTCTGGGCCAGTCATGTGACTGGTGTGAGTAAACTCCAAACACTTAGTCTAACTTTTCCAAATATTTTTCAAAGAAATGATAATCGTAAGACCGATCCACACATAAACACGGATGGTTTTTACCTTACAATAACCCAAAACATTTTCTAAAACAATATTTTTCTGATATTATAATAGTGTCTAATACAAGTACTAAGAAATCTAATAGAACGTTTTCATCTCACGTTCTACATATATAATATACAATCAAAACCATGGGCTCTTATTGGGAAATGGATTTCCAACTATGACATGTATGGAATCACTTTCCGATCGAGGTACTCTAGAAGCGATACACTGGAGTTCAACAAGAACATCTTGTAACTCGGCCACACATGACCGACCATTCATTTCACTAAAATGTCCCGAATATATTAACACCTTACGGTTGGTATACCAACATAACCATTCTCGGGAGATACAGAAGCGAAAGAAGTAACAAATATGAATATATTCTAGATGGTGACAATATACCCTAATTAGGTGCGACCCACTTAATCATCTTGTCTGCCCGATTTATGTCATTTCTCAGTTGATGAGGCATGAGGTCATAACGTATCTTGACAGATCACTCCTTTATTTACTTTGAATGCCACATCGTCATACCAATCAAATCACAAATTGATTTCTCCAAAAATACCGCAGGTAGAAGCTAAAAGAAAGGAATTCCTTCGCCACCAAACGTAAATACGTTTGAAGAGATCAACTTACGTGATATATTAAATATACTCTGTCAGACATTCTTCCATACAGGTTGTCCTGGGACTGGACAAACCGAAGGCACTATTCTATAAATCCATCTTAGGTAGTTTCTACCTAGATTTGCCATAATGGCCCTTGCACAAACTCCGTTTTCAATTATCTTCATCATATTTGATTCGTAACACTAATGCCCATACAGGGTGGTTTTCAATAGTAAATCTGATCTCGGTCTCTCCGTATTGGCAACAAAAATGGTCAAAAACTTTGATAGTCAGTTATTTAACTATCAAAGGAAAACATGTGTACAAATAACAGTCGTATTTCCAAATGGAAATCTTACCGAGCAAATCATCAATCACCACTGATCCCCTTTAATTTAATTTGTCATTCAATTATCCATTTCCCTATTCCTGTTTCCATATATTCGTAAATTCTTATTTTCTAAATTTAGAAAACATACGTTATTAATCATTGGATAACATTTCCATATCTACTCTCATTTCTATTTTTTTATATTAGAAAACATTTCCGATTCTTATTTGGAAAATATTTCCAAAACTCGTTCATTGGAATTAAACATATGTTTAAATAAAACATCGCTATGCCAACCCAAACCATTTCCCTCATTAACTAAATTCACTTAACCAACCTTCACTGTCGAACCTTAACCATTCCTTAGTTAAAAATGAAGTCAATCAAGTTGGGGTATAACTACCTCACAGACCTTAACTGAACAACATTTCTAACCTCGAAATAGACGAAGTTCACCTTTTAAATCTTTAATAAACTTCCTTACGTAACTCTCGAATTCTATTTACGAATCCACTTCTTTTACAGAAATCATTTGATTATAACAATAATGTTATAATCCCATGCTTCTGAAATATAATAACTTAAATATAACTTTTATTCATTAATTTGGATAAATAAACTAACAACTAATTTATTAATAAATAAATAAATCTCGATTAAAAACGGAAAGTGAATAATACTTTCCCTAATTCGAAAAAAACGAATTTCAACATATAATTCTCTCTCAGATGAACTCTATTCGATATATCTCTTTCAAATAAACTCTATCCGATAACAATTTTCTTCGAATAAACTACATTCGATAATCTATCTTTCGAATAAACTATATTCGATTACTCTTTCTTCGAATAACTACATTCGGTAACTCTTTTCTTTGAATAAACTATATTCAATAATCTCTCTTTCGAATAAACTATATTCGATAATCTTTCTTCGAATAACTATATTCGATAACTCTTTCTTCGAATAACTATACTTGATAATCTCTTATTCGATTAACTAATATTCGATTAACTCTAACCGAATAACCAGTATTCGATTAACTCTTATTCAATTAACTAATATTCGATTAACTCTAATCAAATAACCAATATTCGATTAACTCTATTCGAATAACTAATATTCGATTTAACTCTATTCGAATAACTAATATTCAATTAACTCTAATTCCTATCACATTCAAATTCCCGTTTGAATTCCTTTTTCAAAACCCAATTTCCTTATAAATGTTTTAATTTATAAAATATTTATTTTAATCCATTATTCACATTGAATGTGAAAAATATTTCTTTTATACAATCCATTAAGTTTGATTTCGTATTTTAAAATAATATCCCATTTCCAAATTCTATTTATACTTCTATTTATAGAATTATTCATACGAAATCTCCTTTTTATTTCTAACACTTAAATCTCATTTATAATTCCCTTTATAATTCCTGAGTTCACATTCTATTTAAAATAACGGTGTCAAAATCGATTTCTACTTCTCTATATAAGTTCAGACTTATATATTCCATTTATCGCATGATAAATATTTTATTTACTTTATAAAATATTATTTATAAACTAATCTTCTCAATTTATCTGTTGAAACAGATTCTATCTAAAATCTACTTTAAATTAATCTTTATCTGTTAAAACCGATTTCCATTTAATAACTATTTTCCACATATTTTCTTTTATAAAATTCTATTCATTTCCCTAATATTTCCTTTTATAAAATTCTATTCATTTTATATATTTCCTTTTATAATTCTATTTATTTTCTAAATAAATATTCCTTTTATAATTCTATTTATTTCCCAAATAATTCCCTTTATAATTCTAATTATTTCCCAAATAATTCCCTTTATAATATTCTCTGATTTTATAAATATTTCCTTTTATAAAATCCTTTGATGTTATAAATATTTTCTTTTATAAAATCCTTTGATTTATAAATATTTTCTTTTATAAAATCCTTTGATTTTATAAATATTTTCTTTTCAATATACCAAATAACCATGATCAATATCATCTACACACATGTAATCAACAACAGATTATATATCACATCATATATCACAATATATGGAAAAACAGTATTATAAATATTGATGAATCCAGTTTGATCCCTCCAACCTGTTTTCCTGCATCCACAGATGTTAAACAATAAAATTAACATCACTTTCATTTCTATATCAAATATTCTGATAAACAGAATCAAAATATAATTAATGATTTATATATATAACTATATCTATATTTTCAACCAATCAACTTGCAATTATTCCAAACAAACAACACACAGCACTCAACCAATATTTATCAATTCTAAAAATACGTTATAAAAATATAATTGGGAAGAGTTAGTGAGATTTACTCACATTGGACGGCTATCGTTAAATAACGAAAATCGGTTGATGTTATTCAGATCCGACAATTTATTTCGCTATAAATTGTAACGAGCTTTACTTCACTCCAAGTCAGTTGCATAGTGTAGCCCTTGTCCATACGATCCCATTGGATCTGACAGTTCATTATTCTGACCACGTATGAGTGAAATATTAAATTAACAAGTTAAAGTACTATTTAATTTAAACTAAATTGAATTTATTTATTACTATGGGCCTTACTTTTTGAACCTGGCCCATGATCCTACTTCACAAATCCACGGCCGCTCTACTCCCTCCTCCTTCTTCCCCATTAACACATTTCTTCAGTAAAAAAGAAAGCCATTGCAGTGACTTCCTCGACGCCTCATTCCTTCATCATAGAACGGAATCAAATACCACCACCACCATTTCGATCTCCTCTCCGATCTCCATCTTCTTATACCAAAATAATAACACTCGATCTCCCCTTGATGAAGAGCGACGTCGACACCTACTACTGCTCCCTTAACATCGATCGAACAAAAAACCCACGAGAGCCTCCAAAATTCTGCAACAAGGTGCCAAACAATCTCACCAATCCAAAACAATTACTGAAAACTACAATCGATGATTCCAGAATTCGTAATCGACAAACTTAGTTCATTGTTCCAAAAAGTTGCGTGACCAAAACTGCATCGAGCATTCTAAAAAAAAAACCAGCGGATTGAGGACGTGATGAGGATCTCATGATTTATAGGATTTTAAATCCATTTGTTTGATTTTATAAAGCCGTAGAATTCAAGTGTATGAAAGAATGAAGATGGCGGCTCCTTTTCTGTTGACCACTAGATGTTAAAAAAATAAGGGTTAGGGTTAGAAATATTTCAGGGTATTTATAGAATATTTTTAATTGATTATTTTATTTAATTATAATCAATCGTTATCCCGTTCATCGTTTAAAAATCTCTATGATCACCTACAATATCCGAATTCGACGAAAATGGACATGCAGCTACTGTTTGACATTACGGACCCAACGAAACTTGTTTCGTCGAATTCCGAGTCCATTTGCTCACATTGCATATTGTTAAAGTCAAATTATTAACTGTATTTCATATTAAAATCCTGTACGGCCGTATACTAACTCCAAAAATCACGAAAATTGAAATCTAGCAATAATTTAATATTCCGGATCCAACAAAAATAGTTTCGTTGAAAATGGAGCTCGTTTGCAAAAATTTCTAGTTTTAAAGCTCTAAATAAACCCATTTAAATATTAATATATTTAAAACAATTAAATTGAATAATAATAATAATTTAATATTATCATATATATTCACGTGGAATATCGTACAGCTCCGAAATATTCCTATCTGAATTTATAACTCGACAATTCAAATCCAGATTAAATCAGTATTCAATTTATATTAAAAATCCTTTTATAATATAAATAAATCATTATAAAATTATAAAGGAATTACATAGTGACTTTTAAAAATTTGACTTGATCATAAATCAAAATCTACACGACGAAATCCTGATTTTTCTCTTCCATTAGAAAAATATACTTCACCAGCTCCGAAAGTTTCTTGTTTCACAGAAATCCGGCTTAAAACGGATTATGTACATTCGTTTAAAGTTCGAATCCCCAAATTACGAAACTGCCGCGCCATTTCGAGTTCGATTATAATTATACGTTCTAACTTCGTTTAAATAATATATTTGTTATTATAATCAAATTCTAAACTGAATTAAATATTGTAAATAATCAAATTCACACAATATTGTGAAATTCTACTATTCTCCAACTATTCTGGAATTTAAATATATTTTTTAATTATTATATTAATTAATATTCAAAGTTATTTAATTTAAACCATTAAATTACCAAACCATTATTTGAATAATTAAACAAAATTAATTATTAAATCGTAAAAAAAATACGGGTCGTTATAGATCTCCTCATTTTCAGTGATCACGTTGTGTTGATCCCCTGTTTCTCCCCCACTCCCTCCTGTGCAAAACTCCTCTTCCTAAACACTATCATCCATTACCCTGCTTTAATCACCATTGCCACCATGCTAGAAACTAGATTATGAGCCAGGAAGCAAGATGATGATAATAGTATAGTATCAGAGCCCGCCGACCTTCACCATTATGATCCATCAACTCCTAAAGACAGCAGAGATGAATCATCTTCCTTAGACTATGCAAATCCTGATAGTTTATCTTAGAAAAATTTATGGCATAGTAAAGACAAGATTAACATTAGAAATGAAGTTTGTTTGAGGGAACTTGAAGATAATACCCAGAATTTATCATTACAGAACTAAGACATTGGAGAAAGAATGGGTGATCTTACTACAAAGGTAAATAGCATTTCAAGAATCTCCGGATTTTTTTTTTTGAATTAAAGGAAGCCAAAAAATAAAGAATGCAAGAAACACCATCTTGATCTGATATGCATAGACAATTTGGTAACAACCAAAATCAAAGATCAAATGTTTTGTTGCCTCCAAAATGTGTGACCACCATTACTTGCAAAGCCTAATCAGTCCAATTTGGACAGTTCACATTCAAGACCTGCTGATAATACGTCAAGAATTGTAGACATAAATATAAGAAATGGTGACACACAGATTACAACAACAACAAACTCGTCTAAGATCAATTTCAAAATTGATTTTCGTAAATTCAATGAAGAAGACAGAGTAATAGATTGGTTAAGACAAGTCGAACAATTCTTTAAATATATAACAATAACAATGCACATGATTTGGTACACCTATGCTCCAACAACCTGAGAAAAGAAGCACCACAATGGTTTTACAAATATTTAAGAAATACACCAAATCATGAAAATTGGTTAGTATTTACAAAAATAGTCCAGGTACGCTTTAATTTAGAGGCATGAAGGTATGATAGAGAATGTCACTCCAATTCATCTTTTACAAAAAAAAATAGGAGGATTAAAAGAAGAAATCAAGTACCATGTCATTGCTAATAACCCAATAGATATTGTCGTTACTGTGAGCCTAACAAAAACATTTGAAACAAAATGGTTATCAAAAAACAAAAGGAAATCTTAATCTATCAAGAGAAATAACACTAGTTCCTCAAACGCAACTGTGAAAATTTCTGCTTCTGAAAATTCTGAAAAATATTCAAAGATTAAAAAATTAACACCTGAGGAATTGCTAGAAAAGAAAAAATAAGAATATGTGTTTTGTATGCAACGAAAAATATCACCCTAACCACAAATGTAGAACTAAACAATTTTTCACCATGGAAAAAGTGATTAATATTGATGATATACCTGATCATGGCAGTACTAATTCTAAACATGATATAAAACTCTCAAACGATGATAGTGACACTGAATCACAGAATACACTACATGATATTTCCCTTAATACTTTACTGGGTATTCCAACTTTGCACACTGTAAAAATTAAGTTGAAATTTAATAAATAGGCATTAATGTTTTTAATAATTAATAGACACAGGTTCCACTCATAGTTTCATACACAGTGCATTAGTACAAAAATTAAAACTAAATAAATCACAATCCAAACCATTGAAGTACATGTTGCTAATATATCTCCACTTCTGCTGACTGCCCTCCGCTTTCTATCGCCCACCCTGTCCCTCCTGATCAGATAATGTCATCAGTGAAGTGGACCTCGCTCTTCGCAGCGAAGCCTAATTAAGAATGCAGGCATTTTCACTCCTTCGTCCTTTTCTCTTCAGTATGATGGAAAGAGATTCGTGCCTTTAGAGGAAATCATACAAGCAAGTGTTGTTGAGTGGAAGGATTACTTAGTATGATTTTTTATTGATGCACCTCTGTCGTACACTGCCGTTGTAACCCAACTCAAGCAAGTGTTGTTGAGTGGAAGGATTACTTAGTATTCTTCTCTCTTCTCTATTATGTCGAGGATAGAAATAGGATTCTGGATCAAATTGTTAATTGTGCCTCTGTACGCTTGGTCGAACCTTAGCATCAGTTGGCTTGCATCACGAGTTGGGAAGTTCCTTTGCATGGATGGGTACACTGAGAGTTTAGAGAGGCTTAACTATGCTAAATATTTGGTCGAGATCACTCCAGAAAATGATATACCTGAAGAATTCCCGGTTCTTTTGGTTGATGGCAAAGAACATTTGGCTAAGGTTATTTCTCAATGGAAGCCGGACCTGTGTTCTCACCGCAGAGTGTTCGTTCATTTGATTGATAAATGCTCAAGTAATATCTTTAAAGTTGATACATTGAAAGGCATTCCTTGTTAAAAGTAATGCTTTTTCAAGTTATCATTTCCTATTCACAGAATAGTGTCTGTTCACTTTTCTAGATAGGTCTTTTGATCAAAAGATGTGAGTGGTCAAATTTTTGTGTCCTTCTGTTGTAATGGAAACTTTATATATATGTATTCCAAACTGTTGACAGAGCAGTTCATTTCAATAAAAAACAAATGAAAAGTTAAAAAGAAACTTCTTTGCACTAACAAATTCGGTATCAGAGCATTACCGATCCTTCCTCTAAGTAAGCTATGGCATCAAGCTCAAACTCCTCAGTCATCGGCAACATTCAAAATTTAATGCCTATTTTTGATGGAGAGAACTATGATTTTTGGAGTTTACAAATGAAGACCTTGTTCATTTCACAAGATCTTTGGGATCTTGTACAAGATGGCTATCAAATACCTAGTTCTTCCTCAAGGTATAAAATAACAGAGGAACAACAGTAGGCTTACAAAGAAAACAAAATGAAAGATGCCAAAGCTTTATTTCTTATTCAACAAGGAGTAAGTAAGAATATATTTTCAAGATTATTATCAGCATCCACGTCAAAAGAGGGATGGGATATACTCAAAACTGAGTTCCAAGGATCACAAAAAGTGATCTCCATCAAACTCCAATCCTTATGAAGAGATTTTGATAACCTTATGATGAAAGAAAATGAGTCCATTCAAGAATTTTTCAGTCAAGTTTCTGAAATCATAAATCAAATCAGAAGCTACGGGGATACAACTGCAGACAAGAAGATTGTAGAAAAAGTACTCCGCAGCTTGACACAAAAATATGAACATGTAGTGGCAGCAATAGAAGAATCAAAAGACTTATCTGCACTTTCCCTTCATGAGTTAATTGGTTCATTGGAAGCACATGAAAGAAGAATCAAAAGATTTGTTGAACAGCCTATGGAGCAAGCTTTCCAGTCAAAGGTGGATTTGAAAGAAAATGAAGGCAAACAAAAAGAAGAATGCCAAAAATATCAAAATAGAAGAAGCAAATATTTCAGTAAGGGGAGCAGCTCCAATAAGCAAAAATGGCGCAGCAATTCCAGAAGCCAAAATGACAACTCAGTACCAAAATGCTATGTTTGCAAAAAGCTTGGGCATAAAAGTGAAAAGTGTTGGTACAAGTGCACAAGATGCAAAATACCTAATCACTCCCAAGAAGATTGCAGATGTCAGAAAAATAATGAGGCCAACATCTCTACTCACAATAATACTCAAGAGCAGTTGTTTTACACTTGTTTAACTTCTCATCATGAATCAGTGGATATATGGTATGTGGACAGCGGCTGCAGCAATCATATGACTGGGAAAAAGCAATGCTTTGTTGAACTGGATGAGAACATGAACTCTGAAGTCAAACTTGGTGATGGAAAGCACCACAATGTTGCAGGCAAGCGTACTGTGTCAGTCCAAACAAAAGGAGGTACATCAAAACGTATCCATGATGTGTTTTATGTTCCAAATTTGACTCACAATCTTTTAAGTGTTGGACAACTTGTGCAAAGAGGCTTCTCGGTGAAATTTGAAGATAATGGTTGTGTGATTTCAGATAAGAAGAACAATTCTGTTATGGAAAAGATTAACATGACCACAAACAAAGTTTTTCCATTGGTAATTTCATCTAATGAAAGTTTGGCTTTGAAAACAACAAAAAATGAAGAATCGCTACTGTGGCATCAATGGTATGGGCATTTGAATCAAAGAAGCCTGCAGCTGCTGCAGAGAAAAAGAATGGTGGACGGTCTTCCTTCCATTCAAATTGAAAATGAAGTCTATGAAGGTTGTATTTTTGGAAAATTCCACCGACTGTCATTCTCACAATCAACCTGGAGAGCAAAAGCACCATTTGAATTGTTACATGCAGATATTTGTGGGCCAACTCGTACTCCATCTTTCAATCAAAAAAGGTATTTTATTCTATTTGTAGATGATTTTTCAAGTATGATGTGGGTATATTTTCTTTCACAAAAGTCAGAAGCTTTCACGATTTTTAAGCAATTTAAATCTTTTGGAGAAAATCAGACTGGTCATAATTTGAAGGTGCTAAGAACAGGTCGTGGAGGTGAGTTTACATCCAATGAGTTTAATAATTATTGCGAAACTCATGGAATAAAGAGAGAATTGACAGCAAGTTATACCCTCAACAAAATGGTGTCGCGGAAAGAAGGAATCGTACCATAGTCGAGATGGCAAGAAGCATGTTGAAAGCCAAAAATCTGCCAAATACATTTTGGGCTGAAGCTGTTCATATAACAGTATTTATTCTCAATAGGTCACCAACAAAGGCAGTAAAAAATATGACTCCTTTTGAGGCATGACATCAATTCAAACCAAAAGTTGATTTCTTTAAAGTTTTCGGTTGACTTGCTTACGCTCACATTCCATCAAAGAAAAGAGAAAAGATTGATGAAAAGGGAAATATATATATTTATTGGATATAGCGATCAGTCTAAAGCCTATAGATTGCTTAATCCAATAAATAATGAATTGGTTATATCTGGAGATGTGTTTTTTGATAAATTTAATGTCTGGAAATGGGAAAAGGAGACCACTGAAGTGCCAAAATTAATAGGACATACAGAATCTTCATCAAATTCAATTGAAAGGCTACTACCTCAAGAAAAGAGTTTGCCACCTTAAACACCAATTCCAAATACAAGCTCTCCAAGGTCAGCTGAATTCACTCCGGACTCAAGTTCAAGTCCAAACAAGAAGTACCGTTCTCTTACAGAAATTTATGATTCATGCGATATTGCCTTGAGTGCCATTGAACCTGACAAGTTTCAAGATGCTGTAAAAGAGAAGATATGGCTGGATGCAATGAATGAAGAAATCAGAATGATCGAGAAAAACAACACATGACAACTTGTTGATCGTCCTAAATCAAAAGATATCATTGGCCTTAAGTGGATATACAAGACAAAATTTAATGAAGATGGCTCAATACAAAAGCACAAGGCTCGTTTAGTTGCAAAAGGTTATTCTCAACAACCAGGGATAGATTTTAATGAGACATTTGCTCCAGTTGCTCGAATGGAAACAATACACCTTGTTTTAGCTGTTGCCGCTCACCTAAATACCCATATTTATCAACTAAATGTAAAATCCACATTTTTAAATGGAGAGCTTGAGGAGGAAGTTTATGTCGAACAACCAGAAGGATATATAGTGAAAGGACAAGAGGATAAAGTTTATCGACTTAAAAAAGCTTTATACGGGTTAAAGCAAGCACCAAGAGCCTTGAATCATAGAATTGATAAATATTTCTATCAAAATGGTTTTACGAGAAGTGCAAGTGAGCCATCACTTTATATCAAGAAGGAAGGTACACACTTTATCATTTTATGTCTATATGTTGATGACTTGATATATATGCACTGATCAAAACTTAGGGGAAAACTTCAAGAAAGCAATGATGAAAGAGTTTGAGATGACAGACTTGGGGATTATGAGATATTTTCTTGGTATACAAGTATACCAATCAGAGAAAGGTATATTTCTCTCACAAGAAAAGTATGTTGAAAATCTTTTGAAAAATTCAAAATGTCAAATAGCAAGGCAGTGGACACTCCAATGTCTACCAGTTTGAAACTTTCAAGCAACGATGGCACAAATAAGGCTGATGCATCAATATATAGAAGTCTGGTTGGCTCTTTAATTTATCTTACAAATACAAGACCAGACATTGTGCATGCGGTAAGTATAGTCTCTCGATTTATGAATGATCCAAGTATTCATCACTTTGTTGTGGTTAAAAGAATACTAAGGTATGTCCAAGGAACCATAAGCTATGGAATCAGCTATACTAAAGAAAATGATGCAAGGCTAGTTGGATACACCGATAGTGACTGGGCAGGTTCAATTGATGATAGAAGAAGCACAACTGGACATGTATTATTTGTTGGAAGCAATGCATATCATGGTCATCAAAGAAGCAAAGTACCATTGCATTATCTACAGCAGAAGCAGAGTATATTTCAGCCACAAGTGCAACATGTGAAGCAGTTTGGATAAGAAGAATATTGGCTGACCTTGATCAACAACAAAAATCACCAACTGTCTTATATTGTGATAACATGTCAACAATTGTAATGACCAAAAACCCTGTTTTTCACAGCAGGTGAAAACACATCGAGCTTCGACATCATTACATTAGGAAGTTAGTTGAAGATCAAGAAATAGAGTTGAATTTCTGCAACATTAAGGGACAAATTGCTGGTGTATTTACCAAACCTCTTCCTAGAGAAATGTTCTATTTTTTGAGGGAGAAATTGAATGTGCATGACAAGAAAAAGCATTAAGGGGGAGTGTTAAAAGTAATGCATTTTCAAGTTATCATTTCCTATTCACAGAATAGTGTTTGTTCACTTTTCTAGATAGGTCTTTTGATCAAAAGATGTGAGTGGTCAAACTGTTATATCCTTCTGTTGTAATGGAAACTTTATATATGTATTCCAAACTGTTGACAGAACAGTTCAGTTCAATGAAAAACAAATGAAAAGTTAAACTTCTTTGCACTAGCATGCCTAGCAGTGAGTAAGCCTAAGGACAAAGTAAGTGAGGAAGTTGTAGTTGTTAGAAGTCAGAAACACTTGGATAAAGCTAATACTAATAATTTTATTAGACACAAACAGCAGTAGAGGAAAGTAGTTAGGAACAATAGGAAGGTCAGATTTGTGTCTAACATAAGCAATAGTAAGAAGACTATCAATGAGGAGGAGCTTCAAACTACTAAGCAGCTTAACTCGTAAACTATTTGTGATGGTGTTTTCCAAAGTAGAGAAGGTGTTGAGGGATCTAAGCAAGTGACATTTAGCAGTTTAAAAAAAGAAGGTGAAGAGAGAGGTGATGTTAACAGTCATAATGGCTTTATACCTCTTGTTAATCTTGGAGAAGGAAGTTTTAAAGAAGTTGAGATTGTCTGGAGTGTAGAGATGATTGGTGATGTTAGTGAAGGTGTTAAAGGAAAAGGCACATAAAGGAAGTTCGATTAGGCAGTAAGGATCTTGCTAGTCATGGTGAAAGAAAAGTTGGTGGTGGCTATGTGGAAAGTGTTAATTTAGGCAAAGAAGCTAAAGGCAGTGAATCAAGTGCATTGTCTGATGTTGAATATATACACAAAGAAGAATTTATGAATCAGTTATTGAATGATGTCTGTGTCTTAGAGAATGCCATAAACTCAGGTGCTCATGGTGTGGATGATCATGTAGTTGCACCACGATATAATATGCTCTCTCAATTTTCCCCATTATAGTTCAAACCGGGATTCCCGAACAAAACTAGCCCCAATATCAAGCTAGCTAAAGCAACAGTTAAGTTTTTCTTGCAGTCTTGAATAGCTCTGTAGCTTAAAGAAACCATTATCATGTACCCTCCATCCCATCAA
Source organism: Allium sativum (assembly GCA_030737875.1). Lineage (NCBI taxonomy): Eukaryota > Viridiplantae > Streptophyta > Magnoliopsida > Asparagales > Amaryllidaceae > Allium > Allium sativum. Next base: position 637,747,952 of record CM060913.1, read on the forward strand.
ATAAAAAAGGCAAGTCTAAGATTGACTTCCCTTATGCGCACTTGATCCCACCTGAGGCATATCGACCACCTCCACCTATTTAACTTCTGATCTAGTCTTAACTTCTAGCACTCCTCTCTCAACTTCAAAACGAAGTCTTGTGCCTGTCATAAGAGGCATGGTGAAGGGTCTACAGTTTTGCAACAATTAGTGTGTTAGGATGTGGTTCTTGTTGGGTCATCAATAGGACTTATGTATCTATTTGTTAACCCTGAAATCACAGGTCAGAAATAATCAGTTAGATGCACATGAAACAGATCGTTAACATTTAAGTTCCAAGGATTGGTGTTGCCTCAGCTCTAAGGATTGGTCGGTACCAAAGTACCGGGTCAGCACCAACTGGGTTGGCATATTTGCCAGGCACGCGTCGGTCATGCTGCTTGCATGGAATGGTAAAAATGCATACACACATGGCCCTTTCACATATTAAAACATGTACTTAGCAAAGTATATTGGAACAATGATGTGCAAGTATATAATATTATACGTATAAGATAGCACACGCATGTTCATACGTGGCAAAAAGCTGGTCGGCCTCAAGCTTTACATTGGGTCGGCTACAATCACACGGCAACAAACTTATAACAAGTGTGGGTCGATACCTTAAGAACACCATGGACTAGCTCCAATACATGTAACTTATGGATTGGCATCAAAGTATAAAGGGTCGGTATTTTCCTTGATACTTGGTCATGTATGCTACATATATTAAATAAAAGGAAGAGTCAATGCATGTGAGTAGCAATGTTTGGTCTAAGGGGTTGGCACCTTATATTCATCGGCTCCAGGATACACTTGCAATATAAGATATGTATACCATGTCCACGCGAAGTACATGTGGCAGAAATGTAATTAAAAAACGGGTTGGCCTCAATTAAAATATGGAGGGGTTGCTGTAATTACTGCGTGAAACAGTGGATCAACATACTTCTTGCATGGAGACGTAAAGGCCCCGGATTCAATTTATATGAGTCGGTTCTGCTATAAAGGATCGGTCAGCCTAAAATGCAACGTGGCATATACATATAAACCAATTGTTTTACATGTTCCATGTGTACATTGCAAATAGTACACGAGCTATCTAATTGCCATAACGTACACGTGAGGGTCAGCATGCAACATAGCATCTAGAAACAACAGCGGATTCAAATGGACCAGGTTACTAACTTCTTACATGGCATATTTGTAAATAAAATGGGTCGGTTAGCATTGATGAATAATGGGTCGGCTGCTTTAGAATGTCACGTGGATTGGCAAGCTGCTAATACAAGTATGGGTCGGCTGCTCTAAAATACAAAGTGGTCGGTCATCGAAATGAAGTAGGGTACGTTCAGCACTAGAAAATGCGGTCAGTCTACAATTACAAAGTGGGTCGGTACTAAAAGCATAAAGTGGGTCAGTGGCAGATAAATTTTGGGTCAGTCTGTTTGGGTCGGTCAAGAATGTGACAACTAGGTATAGCTGTAAGCCAATGGCATTTTCCTAAATAAGTTTAAGGCCAACCCAAACCCTGCACACCATAATTACAACACTCCCACTACCCCCCCCAAACTATACCTATAAATAGTCTAATTCTCCACCATTCAAGGGATCAATTTTTCCACCCTGAAGGGCTGCCCAAATCAGTTTCTCTGCGACTCTCAAACACTCCAAACTCCATTAATGGCTTGTCCAACTCAATCTACCTTCCTTCAACAATAAATGGATCAAATCTTCTCCAAACACAAGGAATTCTCTCTCAACTCAATTCAAGTGATCTCTAATCTCCGTTACTCCTTTCTAAAGCCCAGATCTAACGTGAAATTGCCATGGAATCAAGGAAAACCACTCAAGTCATCAAATGTTGAAGATATTCATCGATCTACACCACACTTAGAGAAATTAAGTTGTTCCTTTGGTAGATTCGAGTGAATTCTAGATCAAAAGATGGATAAAGGAAAGAAAAGTCACAAATGAGTGGAGTGAATCAATTCATGTATTTGGTAAACAAAAAAGTGATAATGAGAAGTGATTCAAAAGTGGACACAGATCCGTTCTAGATTAGACCACTATAAAATTCTTGTGTTTTTTACTTGCTTATATTTTACGTGGCTCCATTTTCCTTAATCTTGCGTTTGGTGTAGTGTGATCTCACACCCTTGGTGCTTAAACCAATTTTGGTTTAAACGTTTGGCGCCCACCGTGGGGCCCCGTTCACACTTCTCTCAAACTTAAGATTTTTGCATTGAAGTTCCAAGCCTGCTTCCGCTATAGATTCCCTAATCTAAGATCCAGGCCATCTGACGAATCCTCTCCCATAAGGTTGTGAGCCTTGTCCGAAATAATGGCTAAGTCAAAGAAGACTGCAAGTAAAACCGTTGGAGCACCCAACGATGTTGCTAATGAAGTTATGCCACTAACTAACCATTTCGAAGTTGGCGAAAGCTCGGTTGGTGGGGCCGGAGTAACTAGAGCTGAACTAGATGTCGTTGTCACCAACTTGAATAAACACATGGAAACTTCAAATAAAGCTTTGATGAATACTAATGATGCTTTGATGGAAAACATGAATGATCTTCTAAATGCTCAAGCAAATATCGTTCCTTTTCAAAGAGTTCGCATCAACCTTGAGGATAACACAAATTCATCAACTTCTGATCATCATCGTAATGATATCATGGAAGGTCTTTATGGCTGGGAAAGCGACAAAGGCGATGCTGATGTCCAAGTCCCAAAGCCTAAGACCAAAAGCCATTCCGACCGAAATACCCGACGAGTTGCAAGTCCCGCCAAGAGGGCACCTCCCCACAGTGGAGGTAAAAGACCTGGATCCTCTAATCATGATCGCTCGCCAAGACGAGCATCTGGAAAAGAGATCGAAGTCCGCTTTCTGGAACGACACAACTCGAAGGAATATATCGCGAATATGGTAAAGCAAATCATGAAAGATATTATGGCTCGCAATGATAGTGAAAGAGAATGGGATTTCTCCCCCAGCAAAAATCCATTCACCGGGAGGATCCGCAAAAGTTGAGTTCCCTAAAAAGTTCACTCATCCTACTCTGCCCCCGTACAGCGGGACTTCTGATCTGAATCACTTCCTGTATAGATTTGAATGGCACATGAATGCAACAAAAGCGACGGACGATATCAAATGCTTGTGCTTCCCTCTCTATCTAGAAGGTGTTGCATCATTATGTCTCATGAGGCTGCCGCCCAAATTCGTCAACCGATTCGATGATTTGACTCTGAAATTCAAGGAGCAATTTAGGATACAAGCTACTAAGGCTAAGGATGTTATTTCTCTGACGTCAATGAAGCAGAATCCAGGAGGGGCTGTTAGAGCCTTCCTCAAGAGATTCAATACTGCATTGTTCGAAGTAGGGAATCCTGAGCCTCGCATGATCTTAATGTCTCTAATCAGTGGCATAGGTTAGAAGAGAGAATTTGGTAGATGGATCAAAATGAAATAGCTCAACATGCTTGAGAAATTCTATGAAAAGGCCAAGGAATATATGAGAGTGGTCAACAATCCTGTGCCTCTTCAGATTACTGAGGGTAACCAACTTCTTGAAGCTCCCAAAAATGTTGCTACTCAGTATAATCAGAAGAATACTCAAGGGAAAAAAATGCACCAATGATGAAAAGGACAACAAGGATTATAAGAAGATTCGTCTTTTCAATCCATCAAAGCTAACGCCTTTGAACGGCACCCCCGAAAACTTTTTTCTTTGCAACGAAGAATTCTGAAGAATATGCAAAACCAAAACCAATGAGAATAGGCGACAAGGCGGCTAACTCGGGAAAGTTCTGTAGGTTTGACAACCAGCCTGGTCATAACACGAATGAATGTTGGCATCCCAAAAGCTTGATTGATGAGTTAATTCAAAAGAATAGGCTGCAAAAATATGTTAAGAATCCGCAAGCATTAAATTCTTCTCCAGCTCTTCAAGGGCAGAATGCACCCACCAATCAAGCTGATCTAAGTAATCAAACTCCAGCACGGAATGACACCAGGTCGGTGATCAACTGAGGACTAATGATTGGCACTCCAATTTTAATGGCTCAGAATAAGCGATCAACATCGTCGTTGCTTTACTTCCTTCTTTATTTCTTGCTTTACTTCATGCTTTACTTCATATTTTACTTTCCGTTGTATTCAAAACTTATTGCAAATAGTCTATAATAATTTGCAAGTGTTGCAATGGACATAAGCTATGTGACTAAAAGCATATGTGCCTGATTAAATCTTGCAATATTTTCGATAGTTCAAAATTTACTAAAAGATGATTTCTTGTTACAGGTTATCCGATGAACGTTTGCATCCTCAAAACCCGATACAAAGTGGCAACCCCAATAACACCAACTCAAGCGTCGAATGAAAAAAAAACACGCATGAATGTAACAATGAAAAGAACCACCTTGAAGATTGAGCGAGAGGAGTTGCCAAGAGTCAAGAGGTGGAGAGTTCAACAAGTGGATGTGAAGTCAATGTAAGAGATTGCAAGTTCCAAGGCGCAGCTCGCGCCCGGCTGCGATCACTTTCCATAGTCAAGTGCATCCAGTAGGAGGTCGACGCTCGCCCTACTGAATAACGCAAACCCTTGCCAGTTCCAAAGGGTCATAACTTCTCAGTCTAGATGCAATCACTAACTATAACAAGGTGAATCCAATACGACGACTGATGTTCAAAAGAACCTCTCGGTCCGGCTGCGATTGCCTACTATATATAAGTGTATCTGACACACAAGGACAGATGTTCACCCTACGGAATGACACAAACCCCGCAAAGTTTAGTCAAGAGAGCCCGTCAGTTCGGCTGTGATTGCTTACCATAGTTAAGCGCATCCGACGCGACGATTAATGGTCACCTTGTGGAACTGCGCCAAATAAAAGTCCCTTCATAGCAAGGGCACCCTCCATAGCTAGGGTAAAAGACCATCCATAGCAAGGGCACCCTCCATAGAAAGGGTAAAGGTCCCTCCATAGGAAGAGCACCCTCCATAGTAAGGGTAAAAGTCCCTACATAGCAAGGGCACCCTCCATAGCAAGGGTAAAAGTCTCTCCATAGCAAGGGCACTCTCCATATCAAGGGTAAAAGTCCTCCCATAGTAGAGGCAAGATTAAATGTCCCTCCACATCAAGGGCAAATTAAAATTTTCGTCCTCCCATAGCAGAGGCGAAATTGGAAACCCAAAGACTTCTCCTAGCGGAGGCACAAAATATAAGACCTCCCCGAGCGGGGGTACCAAAACATAAAGTCCTTCCCTAGGGGGGTCATTAAATTCCAAGACCTCCCCTAGTGGGGGCACAAAATTCAAATATTTCCCACAGTTAAGGATAAAGACCTCTCAGACGGGGGCATGAATACCAAGAACTTCTCTAAAAGGAAGCAGAAAATAAATCATAAAATATTTCCCAAATGAGAAATGTCGTATATTATTCATTAAAACAACAACGCTTGAAGTCCACAATTGGCTTGTATCGATTCGTTGATCTTGAGCGTCAATGTGAATTCGAATTAGAATATCGTGTTTGTACAGATAATATTCGAAGAGTTATAAACTGTTGATTAAAAGAGTTCTGTATAGACACATCATTCAATTCAAAATAAAATTAGCCATAACTAAAAAATTTAACTGAATAATCTGTTGTCGATATGGCAATCGATAACAAAATATTAGCCCAGAAACATGCAATGTTTTTGTTGTTATGAAATAGGCTATAGCAGAGGAAAAATGCGTAACCGTCATTCGCTTTAGAAAGTGTGCTTTGCTTTAGTAAAATCCAATGACAAAACAAGTTCGTAAAACAAGCAATTTAGCATGGATCGGCCACAACCGTTTCAATGAAAGTCAAGTATGACCAATTTATTGCAAATTTCACTTGTTATACGCGCTCAAGTCGGAGCTGAAGCTAGGGCAATCACACACTAGCACAACACTATCAGCGACAAACACTTGAAGCATCTGTTAACGCAATAAAGTTTGTACAGCAGAGCATTTCAGAAAGCGGATTTGAGTTCGAATTACCACCAATAAGCTTTCAAATGCTCGACTTTAAAATTTTGACCAAATTTGGATCAAGTACACAATTTCCATACGTAATAGCTCATGTGCCAGAAGCTAAAAGCCAAATGAAGCAATTCAATCCAAAATTTATAATTAAAATATCTACGACCGAAAAGCGAAGAAAATGGGAAAAGACAACCTAAGAACACCGTATTTTGGTCCAAATGCTAAGACAACATCAAAATAAAAACACTCTGATCCATATTAAACATTCATTTATGATCTACTCATGTGCATTTAACATAGAATATATTAATAACAATGTTCATTCGAAGCCCGCATTTTTCACAAGCAAAAATACAAGCTTCGAGGGGCAAATGTTAACCCTGTTAAAAACACAGGTCAGAAATAATCAGTTAGATGCACATGAAACAGATCGTTAACATTTAGGTGCCAAGGACTGGTGTTGCCTCGGCTCTAAGGATCGGTCGGTACCAAAGTACTGGGTCAGCACCAAGTGGGTTGGCAACAATTGGGTCAGCACCAACTAGGTCGGCGCCGAGTGGGTCGGCACCAACTGGGTCGACATATTTGCCAGGCACGGGTCGGTCATGTTGCTTGCATGGAATGGAAAAAATGCATAAACATGTGTCCCTTTCACATATTAAGACATGTACTTAGCAAAGTATATAGGAACAATGATGCACAAGTATATATTATTATACGTATAAGACGACACATGCATGTTCATACGTGGCAAAAAACTGGTCATCCTCAAGCTTTACAATGGGTCGGCTACAATCACATGGTGGAAAACTTATAACAAGTGTGGATCGATACCTTAAGAACAACATGGACTGACTCCAATACATGCAACATATGGATTGGCATCAAGTATACAAGGTCGGTATTTTCCTTGATACTTGGTCACGCGTGGGTCGGTGTTTTCCTTGATACTTGGTCACACGTACTACATATATTAAACAAAAGTAAGAGTCAATGCACGCGAGTAGCAATGTTTTGGTTTAAGAGATTGGCACCTTATATTCATCGGCTCTAGGATACACTTGCAATATGAGACATGTATACCATGTCCACGCGAAGTACACGTGTCAGAAATGTAATTAAAAAATGGGTCGGCCTGAATTAGTATGGAGGGTCTGTTGTAATTACTACGTGAAACAGTGGATCAACATACTTCTTGCATGGAGACGTAAAGTCCCCGAAATCAATTTATATGAGTCGGTTCTGCTATGAAGGCTCGATCAGCCTAAAATGCCACATAGCATCTACATATGTACCAATTGTTTTACATGTTCCATGTGTACGCTGCAAATAATACATAAGCTATCTAATTGCCATAATGTGAACGTGAGGGTCAGCATGCAACATAACATCTAGAAACAGCAGCGGATTCAAATGGTCCAGGTTACTAACTTCTTGCATGGCATATTTGTGAATAAAATGGGTCGGTTAGCATTGATGAATAATGGGTCGGCTCTTTAGAATGCCACGTGGATTGGTAAGCTGCTAATACAAGTATGGGTTGGCTGCTCTAAAATACAAAGTGGTCGGTCATTGAAATGAAGCAGGCTACGTTCAGCACTAGAATATGCGATCGGTCTGTAGTTACAAAGTGGGTCGGTACTAAAAGCATAAAGTGGGTCAGTGGTGGATAAAGTTTGGGTCGGTCAAGAATGTGACAGATGGGTACAGCTGTAACCCGGTGGCATTTTCGTAAATAAGTTTAAGGCCGACCAAACCCTTCACACTATAATTATAACACTGCCACTACCCCTATACTACACTTATAAATAGCACACTTCATCATTCAAGGGACCGATTTCTCCACCCCGAAGGGCTACCCAAATCATTTTGTCTGCCACTTTCAAACACTCCAAACTCCATTAATGGCTTCTCCAACTCAATCTACCTTCCTTTAACAATAAATGGATCAAATCTTCTCCAAACACAAGGAATTCTCTCTCAACTCAATTCAACTGATCTCTAATCTCCGCTAATCCTTTCTAAAGCCTAGATCTAACGTGAAATCATCATGGAATCAAGGAAAGCCACTCAAGTGCTGAAGATATTCATCGATCTACACAACATTTATAGAAATTAAGTTGTTCCTTTGGTTGATTCGAGTGAAATCTAGATCAAAAGAGGGATAAAGGAGAGAAAAATCACAAATGAGTGGAGTGAATCAAATCATTTATTTTGTAAACAAAAAAGTGATAATGAGAAGTGATTCAAAAGTGGACGTAGATCTATACTAGATCAAACCACTATAAAAAATTTGTGTTTTTTACTTGCTTATATTTTACGTGGCTCCATTTTTTCTTAATCTTACCGTTTGGTGTAGTGTGATCTCACACCCTTGGTGTTTAAACCAATTTTGGTTTAAACACTTTTATTCATTGCATTTTGTAGTATTTTGTTGTATATATGTACCTGTGGTATTTGCACTGTTTGCTCAGTGCAAGTCTCTTTTGTAATGTTGGTCTTGTCTTAGCTGCTCTCCCTGCATGGAGATTATTGTTTGGTTGTAGTTGATATACATGATGTACATCCCTTGTTCTCGTTGTATTTATTATTTTAATATAATAAAAAGTGTTACGGAGCACTCTAAAAACTGGTCAACCTTGCCAAAAAAAAGAAGTACAAGTTGCTAATGGCCATAAATTAGAGGGATCTGAAATTTGCATCAATGTCATGTTACACTATCAAGGTTGAAAATTGCTTCTTGATCTTTTGGTATTACCTTTGGATTCATGTCAAATTATGTTAAGAGAATAATGGATGAAGGAACTTAGAAAAATCTGCTTTAGTTTTAAAGAAATTGCAAGTAAGATTTTTCTTATATAGGAAAGTAGTATAAATGGAAAGGGTTACTACAAGAGATGACATCAAAGAAGTTAAAGGAAAGAAAGCAGCAAAAGAATTTAATTCAGCAAGTCTGCATTTTATGCTATTATCATCCTCTACTTTAGCACAAAGTGTTCCACAAATTCTTACAGACATCAAGCTTTTATTGGACCAATTTCGACTAGTTACAACACCTACAAACATGCTACCACCCAAGAGAACTTGTAATCGCAGAATTCCACTTTTGGAGGGAGCTAAACCGATTTGTCTTAAACCATATATATTCACATTATATAAAAAAAGAGTTAAATGCATTGGTTTCTGATATGCTTAAGTCTGGTATAATAAGACGTACCTAGTTTTAGTTCTTTCTCAGCCCTATTGTGATGGTTAAAAAAAGATGAAAGTTGGATATTATGTGTGTAGGGCTTTGAATAAGCAAACTATTAGAAATAAATATCCTATTCCTTTGATTGATGATGTGCTAAATGAATTTCATGGTTCAGTTTTTTTTTCACAAAAATGGATTTAAATTATGGATATCATCAAGTTCGAATGCATGAACCTAACATACATAAGACTGCATTTAGATCTCTTCATGGTCATTACGAATTTATTGTGATGCCATTTGGCCTAACTAATGCCCCCATCTACTTTCCAATCCTTAATGGACAATATTTTCAGAAAATTTTTAAGGCAAATTATTTTGGTATTTTTTGATGACATTTTAATGTATAATAAATCCTGGAGTGATCATTTTATCCTTTAAAAAGTGACTTTACAAGGTGTAACACCCCGTGTATTCTATAACCGTGAAAGTCATAAATTAAAGTGTAATTAATTTGAAATCAAAGAATTGAGGGAAACGGGATACGCCATTGCGTTCGTCTCGGAAAAATACGCGAAATAGAGTCCGAGTTTTCGAAAAACAGAGTCCGTATGAAGAAGATATAGCCTCCGGAAGTTTCTGAATTAAGTTTAAAATTCGAACAGAATAAAACAGTTTAAAAATTAAAACCGGGCCCAATTGGCCAAGGCGAGAAAACTCCCGCCTAAGACACCCAGGTCGACTGGGCTGTCGACCTGGTCTAACCAGGTCGACAGGGCTGTCGACCTGGTCCAGACCCAGGTCGAACCCAGTCCACCCTGGCTGGCCTATTCTATGTTGGTCGATTTTCTGTGGTCTGCTTTGTCTTTAGGGCTAGGTGGCAGGCTCTAATTGGTCCCTCTTGCGAATGAATGGCTACGATCAATCCAAGCAACATCGATGGTCCTAATCAGTTCATAAACTCTATAAAATGACCCTAGAACTCTACCTAGGGTTCTTACACAATTCTCTAGCCTCCATTGCTCTCTTCTTCTAATAAAAAAATAAAAATGGCGTCGCTGCTCTGCTGGAATTAAAACTAGAAGATAATCAACATCAGCCTAAGCAACTCAATTCAAACTAGAGATTATAGTTTCTGCAAAGATTCTACAGCAAGTTAAAGTCCTTTCTTTAATCTAATCAAGGCAAGTACAGTTATTTTCCGCTATAAACGTTAATAATAATTTTGATATGTTTTTGATTCTGAATCTGAGATTGTATATATATTCTCTTCTGTCAGATCTGTTTTTCTGTATCCCTTTTCTTCTTTTCTGTTTTTATAGCCAGGCTACCACGAGCCTGTGCCTAATCTCATAAGAGATGAACGTATGAACGCAATTTTTGGGATGAATGATGCGAAATTTGACAAGACTAAATTGAATGTATGACTTTAGGTCTGAGGCATAAAATATATTGGACATATGCATAAATTTGACTATGAACATATAATTTATGCATGTTGTATGCATAGCTATGTTGTAATTTAGAACTATAATTAATGAGCATATGTTGTAAACTAGATTTGGATCTATGCATATTCTATGATAGAAGAAAAGAGGAACCATTGTAAGATTACATATGATTTGAGACTTTGGACAAAATGTATATAAAAGTCAAGATAGGATTTTTAGAAGATATGATTTAAAGATTTATATTGTTGGGTATAGTTTGCATAATGATTCATGACTCAAAAAAAGAAGAAGATATGGAAACTTAGGTGTAAAGATTTACATTAATTAGGATATCTATTATTGTGATTACACCTAAATAGGGACTTTTGGATATATGGCATGCATTGAAATTAATGGTTATATATTTGGTATAATTTATATGTGAATCTGCTGTAAAATGCTAGTTTAACAAAAATTGGAACATATGTTATATGGCAAATTATGTCCATATTCTGCGCTTATGCAAACATGGAGTATATGTTGTGAATCATGACAATTATGTAAGCATATGAATTTAGGCCAATTTATGATTGGGCAAGGCATGTAAATAGAACTTTTAGAAATATTAAATTTGCTAAATCTGCTAATTTGTCAAGTTGCCTAAACTACTAGTTTTGTTATATTGCCTAGACTGCTAATTAGATTGAAATGCCTAATCTGTTAAATTTGTCGGTTGAAATGCCTAACCTGTTATATGCCAAAATCTGCTAAGTTGCTAAATCTGTTAAATCCGCTAAGTCATATAAAATCTGTTATCTGCTATGTTGATATAATCATCCTGTTATTGATATAATCTGAATTGGCATATATATTGGGCGTGCGCATAAACGGTAAATTATTAATTAATTGGCCGCAAAGATAAACATGGCTAACTCGAGGTTAGAATGAGTTTGCGGCGTAAATCTGCCCGGAACCGCCCGGCACATCCAGTGGCCGCAAACAATAGGTTCTAATGTGAGAAGTTAGTCATAACATGCGTAAGACACGAGGTTAGGTCTGGCTTGTGGCAGAAGTCTGCCCGGAACCGCCCGGCATATCCAGCGGCCACAAGCTACCGACCTAATGTGAGAGGTCTGTGCATTAATAATTAATTAATGCAAATCTAAGATAAGAATGACGTCTAAAACATATTGGGGAAAAATAGGGTTAAACCAAAGGGGTTAATAGATGTAGTAAAACCCGTCCATGAATCTGTAGGCCCAATACAAAGTTAGACAAATCTGAAAAATCTGTACATCTGATCCGTTAGTCTGAAAACTTGTTAACTTAATTTGTGAATTAGTAAATCTGAATTCTGTATGTCTGAACTTGTAAACAAGTTAATCTGAAATCTGTTAGTCTGGGGACACAAGGTTAGGAGGGGAATTACTTGTGTCATCTGTTGTTTGGGACCCATATTAGTCAGTAACCCTTTCTGGTATCAAAACTTTGACCCAACAGTAAGTAGGGTCCGGGCACGCTTACTGAACTAATTATAAGAGGTTCATTCTGATAATGGCGAGGGGTGTTGATGGTGCGTTCCAACCGGGTCATGTGCGTGCATGGATCCCGGTCTGCCTCTAAGGATGTAAGACGCCGTGACATCTGTAAATAGGTCTGTGCCAATTGGTTGTCACTTTAGGGAGTGATACACCCTACTGTGGGGCCGACACAGGATATTTATGTATTAGGGAGTCGATCGCTTGAGGTAGGGTTTTAGGGTACGCTTAGTTCTGTCTGTTTCTGTTGGTACCGTCTGTTTCTGTTGGGTGGTAACACCTGTCTGTTTCTGTGTGGTACCGTCTGTTCGGGTGGTAAAGGCCCATTACTAGTGTATACCTAATTCCACATTCTGTTTCCATAGGGATAAATCTGTTTCTTCTTCTGTCTGTTTCTGATCGGGTAGTAAAGGCCCATTATTAGCATTCTGTTTCTGTTAAAGTATTCTGTACCCGTTCCTGCTTCAATTTAGACATTAGGGTGACACCTAATTTTGCTATACTAGTATTAGTGCAGAGAAGTGTAAAACAATAGTTTATATCATTCTGTTTTTCTGTTATATCTGCTACACCTGTTATAGTTATCTCACATCCAGTTTTATGTTCATATCATATTATTATTATCTGTTCATATGCTGAAAGTCACTGGACTTGCCAGACTTTTTGTCTGACCCTTGTTGTTTTCGCCTCCTTTCTTCCGTTCCCCCCCCCCCCCCCCCGCAGGTTATCCAAGGAGGGAAATACTTTAGCTTGATCCGGATTTCTCTTTGCTTGAAGTGCTTAAAGTATGGCTTGGCTCTGTATAGCTTCCGTTCAATGGGGATTATGATTTTAAACTATGCATTTTGAAGGCTTTTGTACAAGACTGATATTTTGTACTTGAATTCTGAAATTGAAAGGATGTAACCATATAAATTTCTGTTTCCGCTGTAATAAAGTTAAAAATTTTCAAGTACTGTTTTATCTGTCTTGTAAGTTTCTGTTCTATTTACTAAAATGCTCCACCAAAGTTAAGGCATTCCCTTTGTGAGTGACCTTAACAGAGGTGGGGTGTTACACTTGGTATCAGACCTGAAGGTTACCAGATTGGGTAAAGTTTTTGAAAACTATTTTCAAAAAGGTTTTGGAAAGGAAGTATTTTCAAAAATAAAGCTTATTTTGAAAAACATGATCCCCAAGAGCCATATATCTTTCTTTCAGTCCTTTTTGTATTGAACCTTTCCTTTTTCGTTCCAGCATGTCTGAAGCATCTGAGATACCAGAGGGTGTTCATGTACCCGGTTGGTTTCGTCAATATCTTGAGGCTAGGACCGCCGCTGCAGGTCCAGCAAATGATCCCCCTCCTCCATCCCCTCCTCGTGCTATTGCTTTCTCAAAAATCTGTAGAGATTTTAGGGCCATGGGTGGGAAGGATTTCAAAGGAACTGAATCATTCGTAGAAGCAAGGAATTGGCTCAAAGAAACTTAGGATCTGTTCGTTATCTTCGAGGTGGACGATAGGCAGAAGGTACAGTTGGCAGTATGGCTGCTCAAAGACGAAGCTTCCTACTGGTGGGAAGTCACTAACGCCGAGAGGCCGGTTGAGACATGGATGGATTTCAGAACAAGGTTTGAGACAAAATTCCTCTCGCAAGCTGAACGAAGTTTACAATTGGAAAAGTTCTTGTCTCTTAAGCAAGGAAGTATGACGGTCAAGGAATACGTCAACCAGTTCAACCAACTAGCAAGATTCGAATTGGATTTAGTCAACACTCAGCATAAAAAGGCTCTCCGCTTTGTTAAAGGATTGAATGAGCCACTGCACAGCCTAGCCATGACCCATGTACCCATGGGAGCAACTTACGAGAAATTGGTGGATATGGCACTACTGCACGAGGAAGACAAGGGCCCGAAAGAGACAAAGAAGGAAGAACCACAGAATAAGAAAGCGGGGCCCAAAAAGGAAACACAAAAGAAGGATGAGAAGTCTGAAGATAAGAAGGGGAAAAAGTGCTTTACTTGTGGGAGCTCAACTCATCTGAACAAGGATTGCAGAAAAAGGAAGGGCGCTTGCTTCAACTGTGGGGAGATGGGACACTTCACTAGGGACTGCCCAAAGAGACGAGGACAAGGAGGGCAGGCGAACACTCTTGAGGCTAGTGGCTAGGATAGAAATAGGAAAATTTCTATAGTAGGTTTAATTTATTTATCTGATTATGAAGTCAAGACTTTTTCTGATTCTGGTATTTTGATTTTGTAATCGATACTCTGTACTTTAATACTAGTATTATTTCTGAATTCCGCTGTAGACTCAGACCCATAAGGGTTATGGATCATCTGTTTGGGACTGGGGTTTGAGGGATATCTGTGTTAGGCGTCAAGTATGACGCATACATTCTGAGTTTTCGTGGGGTATCAATTTGATGTTGGTTCCGGTCTTTGGGGCCGATACTTAGGACCCATGTCTAATGGGAACCAAATTTTCGTTCTATCTGTACTCGCTTCCATCATTCGACTGTATCCTATCGATCGAATCTTCGAACTTTAGGTAGAAACTAATGGGTGTAAACATGTGTTTGAGACATGTTATGTTTGATGGTTGCAAGTGGATGCAAGTGGTTGCTAGTGGTTGCCCGTGGATGCATATACACACACTAGGCACTAGATCGGCTCGAAAACACTCTCATACTGCATATGGAAGAGTGAGCATTTTTCAATTCTTGTGGATGCAAAATGGTTGATTCAGCACATGGATGTTGCATTTGAGTGAATGGTTGTGCACTCATATAGAAATAATATATATCATCAGAATTCTATTGCATACACGTTGGACTCATGGCACTGACATAATTCGCATTAAGGAGGTCAACTGAATCAGTAGACCGCCTGATCTTTGCATTAGGTAAGGAACATATACACACACTTTTGCATATGTTCATACAACATTAGAAGTTTTCTAAGAACAATGGATGCTTGTGGATGATGGTTGAGTAGATGGGTGATTGGATGGTAGGACACATTCTTCTTAACTTGAAGATTTCGGGGACGAAATCCTTTTAAGTGGGGGAGAACGTAACACCCCGTGTATTCTATAACCGTGAAAGTCATAAATTAAAGTATAATTAATTTGAAATCAAAGAACCGAGGGAAACGGGATACGCCATTGCGTTCGTCTCGGAAAAATACGCGAAATAGAGTCCGAGTTTTCGAAAAACAGAGTCCGTATGAAGAAGATATAGCCTCCGGAAGTTTCTGAATTAAGTTTAAAATTCGAACAGAATAAAACAGTTTAAAAATTAAAACCGGGCCCAATTGGCCAAGGCGGGAAAACTCCCGCCTAAGACACCCAGGTCGACTGGGCTGTCGACCTGGTCTAACCAGGTCGACAGGGCTGTCGACAGGGCTGTCGACCTGGTCCAGACCCAGGTCGAACCCAGTCCACTCTGGCTGGCCTATTCTATGTTGGTCGATTTTCTGTGGTCTGCTTTGTCATTAGGGCTAGGTGGCAGGCTCTAATTGGTCCCTCTTGCGAATGAATGGCTACGATCAATCCAAGCAACATCGATGGTCCTAATCAGTTCATAAACTCTATAAAATGACCCTAGAACTCTACCTAGGGTTCTTACACAATTCTCTAGCCTCCATTGCTCTCTTCTTCTAATAAAAAAATAAAAATGGCGTCGCTGCTCTGCTGGAATTAAAACTAGAAGATAATCAACATCAGCCTAAGCAACTCAATTCAAACTAGAGATTATAGTTTCTGCAAAGATTCTACAGCAAGTTAAAGTCCTTTCTTTAATCTAATCAAGGCAAGTACAGTTATTTTCCGCTATAAACGTTAATAATAATTTTGATATGTTTTTGATTCTGAATCTGAGATTGTATATATATTCTCTTCTGTCAGATCTGTTTTTCTGTATCCCTTTTCTTCTTTTCTGTTTTTATAGCCAGGCTACCACGAGCCTGTGCCTAATCTCATAAGAGATGAACGTATGAACGCAATTTTTGGGATGAATGATGCAAAATTTGACAAGACTAAATTGAATGTATGACTTTAGGTCTGAGGCATAAAATATATTGGACATATGCATAAATTTGACTATGAACATATAATTTATGCATGTTGTATGCATAGCTATGTTGTAATTTAGAACTATAATTAATGAGCATATGTTGTAAACTAGATTTGGATCTATGCATATTCTATGATAGAAGAAAAGAGGAACCATTGTAAGATTACATATGATTTGAGACTTTGGACAAAATGTATATAAAAGTCAAGATAGGATTTTTAGAAGATATGATTTAAAGATTTATATTGTTGGGTATAGTTTGCATAATGATTCATGACTCAAAAAAAGAAGAAGATATGGAAACTTAGGTGTAAAGATTTACATTAATTAGGATATCTATTATTGTGATTACACCTAAATAGGAATTTTTGGATATATGGCATGCATTGAAATTAATGGTTATATATTTGGTATAATTTATATGTGAATCTGCTGTAAAATGCTAGTTTAACAAAAATTGGAACATATGTTATATGGCAAATTATGTCCATATTCTGCGCTTATGCAAACATGGAGTATATGTTGTGAATCATGACAATTATGTAAGCATATGAATTTAGGCCAATTTATGATTGGGCAAGGCATGTAAATAGAACTTTTAGAAATATTAAATTTGCTAAATCTGCTAATTTGTCAAGTTGCCTAAACTACTAGTTTTGTTATATTGCCTAGACTGCTAATTAGATTGAAATGCCTAATCTGTTAAATTTGTCGGTTGAAATGCCTAACCTGTTATATGCCAAAATCTGCTAAGTTGCTAAATCTGTTAAATCCGCTAAGTCATATAAAATCTGTTATCTGCTATGTTGATATAATCATCCTGTTATTGATATAATCTGAATTGGCATATATATTGGGCGTGCGCATAAACGGTAAATTATTAATTAATTGGCCGCAAAGATAAACATGGCTAACTCGAGGTTAGAATGAGTTTGCGGCGTAAATCTGCCCGGAACCGCTCGGCACATCCAGTGGCCGCAAACAATAGGTTCTAATGTGAGAAGTTAGTCATAACATGCGTAAGACACGAGGTTAGGTCTGGCTTGTGGCAGAAGTCTGCCCGGAACCGCCCGGCATATCCAGCGGCCACAAGCTACCGACCTAATGTGAGAGGTCTGTGCATTAATAATTAATTAATGCAAATCTAAGATAAGAATGACGTCTAAAACGTATTGGGGAAAAATAGGGTTAAACCAAAGGGGTTAATAGATGTAGTAAAACCCGTCCATGAATCTGTAGGCCCAATACAAAGTTAGACAAATCTGAAAAATCTGTACATCTGATCCGTTAGTCTGAAAACTTGTTAACTTAATTTGTGAATTAGTAAATCTGAATTCTGTATGTCTGAACTTGTAAACAAGTTAATCTGAAATCTGTTAGTCTGGGGACACAAGGTTAGGAGGGGAATTACTTGTGTCATCTGTTGTTTGGGACCCATATTAGTCAGTAACCCTTTCTGGTATCAAAACTTTGACCCAACAGTAAGTAGGGTCCGGGCACGCTTACTGAACTAATTATAAGAGGTTCATTATGATAATGGCGAGGGGTGTTGATGGTGCGTTCCAACCGGGTCATGTGCGTGCATGGATCCCGGTCTGCCTCTAAGGATGTAAGACGCCGTGACATCTGTAAATAGGTCTGTGCCAATTGGTTGTCACTTTAGGGAGTGATACACCCTACTGTGGGGCCGACACAGGATATTTATGTATTAGGGAGCCGATCGCTTGGGGTAGGGTTTTAGGGTACGCTTAGTTCTGTCTGTTTCTGTTGGTACCGTCTGTTTCTGTTGGGTGGTAACACCTGTCTGTTTCTGTGTGGTACCGTCTGTTCGGGTGGTAAAGGCCCATTACTAGTGTATACCTAATTCCACATTCTGTTTCCATAGGGATAAATCTGTTTCTTCTTCTGTCTGTTTCTGATCGGGTAGTAAAGGCCCATTATTAGCATTCTGTTTCTGTTAAAGTATTCTGTACCCGTTCCTGCTTCAATTTAGACATTAGGGTGACACCTAATTTTGCTATACTAGTATTAGTGCAGAGAAGTGTAAAACAATAGTTTATATCATTCTGTTTTTCTGTTATATCTGCTACACCTGTTATAGTTATCTCACATCCAGTTTTATGTTCATATCATATTATTATTATCTGTTCATATACTGAAAGTCACTGGACTTGCCATACTTTTTGTCTGACCCTTGTTGTTTTCGCCTCCTTTCTTCCGTTCCCCCCCCCCCCCCGCAGGTTATCCAAGGAGGGAAATACTTTAGCTTGATCTGGATTTCTCTTTGCTTGAAGTGCTTAAAGTATGGCTTGGCTCTGTATAGCTTCCGTTCCATGGGGATTATGATTTTAAACTATGCATTTTGAAGGCTTTTGTACAAGACTGATATTTTGTACTTGAATTCTGAAATTGAAAGGATGTAACCATATAAATTTCTGTTTCCGCTGTAATAAAGTTAAAAATTTTCAAGTACTGTTTTATCTGTCTTGTAAGTTTCTGTTCTGTTTACTAAAATGCTCCACCAAAGTTAAGGCATTCCCTTTGTGAGTGACCTTAACAGAGGTGGGGTGTTACACTTGGTATCAGAGCTGAAGGTTACCAGATTGGGTAGAGTTTTTGAAAACTATTTTCAAAAAGGTTTTGGAAAGGAAGTATTTTCAAAAATAAAGCTTATTTTGAAAAACATGATCCCCAAGAGCCATATATCTTTCTTTCAGTCCTTTTTGTATTGAACCTTTCCTTTTTCGTTCCAGCATGTCTGAAGCATCTGAGATACCAGAGGGTGTTCATGTACCCGGTTGGTTTCGTCAATATCTTGAGGCTAGGACCGCCGCTGCAGGTCCAGCAAATGATCCCCCTCCTCCACCCCCTCCTCGTGCTATTGCTTTCTCAAAAATCTGTAGAGATTTTAGGGCCATGGGTGGGAAGGATTTCAAAGGAACTGAATCATTCGTAGAAGCAAGGAATTGGCTCAAAGAAACTGAGGATCTGTTCGTTATCTTCGAGGTGGACGATAGGCAGAAGGTACAGTTGGCAGTATGGCTGCTCAAAGACGAAGCTTCCTACTGGTGGGAAGTCACTAACGCCGAGAGGCCGGTTGAGACATGGATGGATTTCAGAACAAGGTTTGAGACAAAATTCCTCTCGCAAGCTGAACGAAGTTTACAATTGGAAAAGTTCTTGTCTCTTAAGCAAGGAAGTATGACGGTCAAGGAATACGTCAACCAGTTCAACCAACTAGCAAGATTCGGATTGGATTTAGTCAACACTCAGCATAAAAAGGCTCTCCGCTTTGTTAAAGGATTGAATGAGCCACTGCACAGCCTAGCCATGACCCATGTACCCATGGGAGCAACTTACGAGAAATTGGTGGATATGGCACTACTGCACGAGGAAGACAAGGGCCCGAAAGAGACAAAGAAGGAAGAACCACAGAATAAGAAAGCGGGGCCCAAAAAGGAAACACAAAAGAAGGATGAGAAGTCTGAAGATAAGAAGGGGAAAAAGTGCTTTACTTGTGGGAGCTCAACTCATCTGAACAAGGATTGCAGAAAAAGGAAGGGCGCTTGCTTCAACTGTGGGGAGATGGGACACTTCACTAGGGACTGCCCAAAGAGACGAGGACAAGGAGGGCAGGCGAACACTCTTGAGGCTAGTGGCTAGGATAGAAATAGGAAAATTTCTATAGTAGGTTTAATTTATTTATCTGATTATGAAGTCAAGACTTTTTCTGATTCTGGTATTTTGATTTTGTAATCGATACTCTGTACTTTAATACTAGTATTATTTCTGAATTCCGCTGTAGACTCAGACCCATAAGGGTTATGGATCATCTGTTTGGGACTGGGGTTTGAGGGATATCTGTGTTAGGCGTCAAGTATGACGCATACATTCTGAGTTTTCGTGGGGTATCAATTTGATGTTGGTTCCGGTCTTTGGGGCCGATACTTAGGACCCATGTCTAATGGGAACCAAATCTTCGTTCTATCTGTACTCGCTTCCATCATTCGACTGTATCCTATCGATCGAATCTTCGAACTTTAGGTAGAAACTAATGGGTGTAAACATGTGTTTGAGACATGTTATGTTTGATGGTTGCAAGTGGATGCAAGTGGTTGCTAGTGGTTGCCCGTGGATGCATATACACACACTAGGCACTAGATCGGCTCGAAAACACTCTCATACTGCATATGGATGAGTGAGCATTTTTCAATTCTTGTGGATGCAAAATGGTTGATTCAGCACATGGATGTTGCATTTGAGTGAATGGTTGTGCACTCATATAGAAATAATATATATCATCAGAATTCTATTGCATACATGTTGGACTCATGGCACTGACATAATTCGCATTAAGGAGGTCAACTGAATCAGTAGACCGCCTGATCTTTGCATTAGGTAAGGAACATATACACACACTTTTGCATATGTTCATACAACATTAGAAGTTTTCTAAGGACAATGGATGCTTGTGGATGATGGTTGAGTAGATGGGTGATTGGATGGTAGGACACATTCTTCTTAACTTGAAGATTTCGGGGATGAAATCCTTTTAAGTGGGGGAGAATGTAACACCCCGTGTATTCTATAACCGTGAAAGTCATAAATTAAAGTATAATTAATTTGAAATCAAAGAACTGAGGGAAACGGGATACGCCATTGCGTTCGTCTCGGAAAAATACGCGAAATAGAGTCCGAGTTTTCGAAAAACAGAGTCCGTATGAAGAAGATATAGCCTCCGGAAGTTTCTGAATTAAGTTTAAAAATCGAACAGAATAAAACAGTTTAAAAATTAAAACAGGGCCCAATTGGCCAAGGCGGGAAAACTCCCGCCTAAGACACCCAGGTCGACTGGGCTGTCGACCTGGTCTAACCAGGTCGATAGGGCTGTCGACAGGGCTGTCGATCTGGTCCAGACCCAGGTCGAACCCAGTCCACCCTGGCTGGCCTATTCTATGTTGGTCGATTTTCTGTGGTCTGCTTTGTCATTAGGGCTAGGTGGCAGGCTCTAATTGGTCCCTCTTGCGAATGAATGGCTACGATCAATCCAAGCAACATCGATGGTCCTAATCAGTTCATAAACTCTATAAAATGACCCTAGAACTCTACCTAGGGTTCTTACACAATTCTTTAGCCTCCATTGCTCTCTTCTTCTAATAAAAAAATAAAAATGGCGTCGCTGCTCTGCTGGAATTAAAACTAGAAGATAATCAACATCAGCCTAAGCAACTCAATTCAAACTAGAGATTATAGTTTCTGCAAAGATTCTACAGCAAGTTAAAGTCCTTTCTTTAATCTAATCAAGGCAAGTACAGTTATTTTCCGCTATAAACGTTAATAATAATTTTGATATGTTTTTGATTCTGAATCTGAGATTGTATATATATTCTCTTCTGTCAGATCTGTTTTTCTGTATCCCTTTTCTTCTTTTCTGTTTTTATAGCCAGGCTACCACGAGCCTGTGCCTAATCTCATAAGAGATGAACGTATGAACGCAATTTTTGGGATGAATGATGCGAAATTTGACAAGACTAAATTGAATGTATGACTTTAGGTCTGAGGCATAAAATATATTGGACATATGCATAAATTTGACTATGAACATATAATTTATGCATGTTGTATGCATAGCTATGTTGTAATTTAGAACTATAATTAATGAGCATATGTTGTAAACTAGATTTGGATCTATGCATATTCTATGATAGAAGAAAAGAGGAACCATTGTAAGATTACATATGATTTGAGACTTTGGACAAAATGTATATAAAAGTCAAGATAGGATTTTTAGAAGATATGATTTAAAGATTTATATTGTTGGGTATAGTTTGCATAATGATTCATGACTCAAAAAAAGAAGAAGATATGGAAACTTAGGTGTAAAGATTTACATTAATTAGGATATCTATTATTGTGATTACACCTAAATAGGGATTTTTGGATATATGGCATGCATTGAAATTAATGGTTATATATTTGGTATAATTTACATGTGAATCTGCTGTAAAATGCTAGTTTAACAAAAATTGGAACATATGTTATATGGCAAATTATGTCCATATTCTGCGCTTATGCAAACATGGAGTATATGTTGTGAATCATGACAATTATGTAAGCATATGAATTTAGGCCAATTTATGATTGGGCAAGGCATGTAAATAGAACTTTTAGAAATATTAAATTTGCTAAATCTGCTAATTTGTCAAGTTGCCTAAACTACTAGTTTTGTTATATTGCCTAGACTGCTAATTAGATTGAAATGCCTAATCTGTTAAATTTGTCGGTTGAAATGCCTAACCTGTTATATGCCAAAATCTGCTAAGTTGCTAAATCTGTTAAATCCGCTAAGTCATATAAAATATGTTATCTGCTATGTTGATATAATCATCCTGTTATTGATATAATCTGAATTGGCATATATATTGGGCGTGCGCATAAACGGTAAATTATTAATTAATTGGCCGCAAAGATAAACATGGCTAACTCGAGGTTAGAATGAGTTTGCGGCGTAAATCTGCCCGGAACTGCCCGGCACATCCAGTGGCCGCAAACAATAGGTTCTAATGTGAGAAGTTAGTCATAACATGCGTAAGACACGAGGTTAGGTCTGGCTTGTGGCAGAAGTCTGCCCGGAACCGCTCGGCATATCCAACGGCCACAAGCTACCGACCTAATGTGAGAGGTCTGTGCATTAATAATTAATTAATGCAAATCTAAGATAAGAATGACGTCTAAAACGTATTGGGGAAAAATAGGGTTAAACCAAAGGGATTAATAGATGTAGTAAAACCCGTTCATGAATCTGTAGGCCCAATACAAAGTTAGACAAATCTGAAAAATCTGTACATCTGATCCGTTAGTCTGAAAACTTGTTAACTTAATTTGTGAATTAGTAAATCTGAATTTTGTATGTCTGAACTTGTAAACAAGTTAATCTGAAATCTGTTAGTCTGGGGACACAAGGTTAGGAGGAGAATTACTTGTGTCATCTGTTGTTTGGGACCCATATTAGTCAGTAACCCTTTCTGGTATCAAAACTTTGACCCAACAGTAAGTAGGGTCCGGGCACGCTTACTGAACTAATTATAAGAGGTTCATTCTGATAATGGCGAGGGGTGTTGATGGTGTGTTCCAACCGGGTCATGTGCGTGCATGGATCCCGGTCTGCCTCTGAGGATGTAAGACGCCGTGACATCTGTAAATAGGTCTGTGCCAATTGGTTGTCACTTTAGGGAGTGATACACCCTACTGTGGGGCCGACACAGGATATTTATGTATTAGGGAGCCGATCGCTTGGGGTAGGGTTTTAGGGTACGCTTAGTTCTGTCTGTTTCTGTTGGTACCGTCTGTTTCTGTTGGGTGGTAACACCTGTCTGTTTCTGTGTGGTACCGTCTGTTCGGGTGGTAAAGGCCCATTACTAGTGTATACCTAATTCCACATTCTGTTTCCATAGGGATAAATCTGTTTCTTCTTCTGTCTGTTTCTGATCGGGTAGTAAAGGCCCATTATTAGCATTCTGTTTCTGTTAAAGTATTCTGTACCCGTTCCTGCTTCAATTTAGACATTAGGGTGACATCTAATTTTGCTATACTAGTATTAGTGCAGAGAAGTGTAAAACAATAGTTTATATCATTCTGTTTTTCTGTTATATCTGCTACACCTGTTATAGTTATCTCACATCCAGTTTTATGTTCATATCATATTATTATCTGTTCATATGCTGAAAGTCACTGGACTTGCCAGACTTTTTGTCTGACCCTTGTTGTTTTCGCCTCCTTTCTTCCGTTCCCCCCAGGTTATCCAAGGAGGGAAATACTTTAGCTTGATCCGGATTTCTCTTTGCTTGAAGTGCTTAAAGTATGGCTTGGCTCTGTATAGCTTCCGTTCCATGGGGATTATGATTTTAAACTATGCATTTTGAAGGCTTTTGTACAAGACTGATATTTTGTACTTGAATTTTGAAATTGAAAGGATGTAACCATATAAATTTCTGTTTCCGCTGTAATAAAGTTAAAAATTTTCAAGTACTGTTTTATCTGTCTTGTAAGTTTCTGTTCTGTTTACTAAAATGCTCCACCAAAGTTAAGGCATTCCCTTTGTGAGTGACCTTAACAGAGGTGGGGTGTTACACAAGCATTATAGCAAAACCAATTTATACATAATTTACCAAAATGTTCTTTTGCCTCTTATAATATAAAATATTTTGGACATATTATTTTAGAAAATGGCATTTTAGTGGATAAAGAAAGAATCAAAGCTATTTTACAATGGTCTCAACTAAACAACATAAAAGCTTTTAGAGGTTTTTTAGGCTTAACAGGGTATTATAGAAAATTCATAATAGGGTATGGACTTATAGCTAAGCCTCTAACAAATATGCTAAAGAAAAATTCTTTTCACTGGAATGAAGAAGCAACTGATGCATTTTTTATATTAAAATCATTCCTAACAAACCCACCCATCCTTACATTACCGTATTTTACTGAAAATTTTATTATTGAGTGCGATGCAAGTGGCATTGGTCTGGGAGCTGTTTTATTGCAAAATAATAAGCCTATTACATATATTAGTCAAGCTTTGCAGGGAATAAGTTTACATCTATCTACATACGAGGAGCTACTGGCACTGACTTTAGCAACAAAAAGTGATCTCAATACTTACTAGGTAGAAAATTCATCTTAAGGATAGATCACCAAAGCCTACGACATCTCCTATCTCAAAAGCTAACTACAGGAGTTTAGGGAAAATGGTTGGCAAAATTGCATGGATATGATTACATTGTTGAATAGAAAAAAGGGAAAGAAAACATCATAACCGACAGTTTATCCAAAATGTATGATAATCCATAGCTACATGATCTATCAATAGTGCAAGCCGACTGGGTTGTTGAACACAAAAAATAAATAAAGCAAAGGCCTTTCTATGTTTTAAAGAAAGAGCCAATCATGAATGTACTGCAGACAAAATGAAGTATAAGCTCATAGATGACTTGACATTTTATAAAGTGAAAATTTTACTTGATCACACACGTTCACAGTTGTTGGATATTATCCTATACGAATTCCATTCAACACCACTTAGTGACCACTCAGGGGTCAAAAAAACACTAAAATGTATCAAGAGGGTATTGAACTATAAACATATCAAAATATCTTTAGAGAGCTTTATTAAACAATGTGATATTTGTCAACGAGCCAAATCTAAGAATGTACCTTCATCAGGATTACTACAACCGCTACCTATTCCTAAAAATGTATGGATTGATTTGTTTATGGAGTTCATTACTCACTTACGTAAAGGCAATGGTTATACTGTGATATTTGTGGTGGTGGACAAGTTATTTAAATACTGACGTTTCTTCCCTTTAAAACATCCATTCTTGGCTCAACGGGTGGTTCATATTTTTTTTAATGGAGCGGTTAATGCAACAACCTAGATATTTTGATGTTCAAAATATAACTTAAATTAAGATTTAACACAAAAGAAATATTTATATTTAGAATTATGTCTATTTTGAACGGTATTTGAGTAAACTTTGTCCGTGGATTTATAAACATTTTTAAACAATATTTACATTTGTAAACGATTTGAATATTTAGTGCTAGCGTTCCTCTGTTGAATTTAATATGAATATTTTTTTGAAACAAAAAGTATTACTGTATTAATTTTGTAACTTAATAAATTTAATATTAATCGTGTATTTCGGTTTAAGGAAAATGTACGCTTTTATTTGAAATCCAAAATGGAACCTGGACCTTTATTTTGAAAGAAGTATTCAATTTTAGAAATGAAATTACGTTTGTAAATATAATCTTAGTTTAAATCAAGATTGGCGTTTAAATTAAATATCTATATTTGGTTTTAGGCTTAGAATTTAATTTTATTTATTTTGAACCTAATATGTAAGGTCCAAATTCTATATTTAATGCTTTTGTTAATAAGAATTAATTGCATAGATTAAAAATCAATTGTGCATTAATTGTCAATATATTCTACTTATTAGATACGAGCGTCACGACAAGCGCTCCGCGCGTGATGACGGCACGCGCTTTTTGTCAAATTTTGTGTATTTTACAAATATTTTATAGAACATAAAAATATAAAAAGAGTTAAAAGAAAATATAAATAAATTCGGAAGTATTTCTGCTTAAATCTATTCCACCATTCTGTCTTAATATTAAGAAAAATGCCCAGAAAGTTAAGAAAGAGCAAACACATGCAGAGCGGTTACTTGCATGTGATAAATATTGTTTTGTATAAACTAAAATACGGAAGGTGCAACTGTGTTAAATATGAATACATTTTATGATTTCCATCTTTGGTATGGACGCAAAATTGTAAAATTCATCTGTTAAATATTCAGACTACTAACCTAAGATCTGAATTAGTTGCATTGCTAATCAAGAAGATTCGGAAAGCAATATTTATCTTCCTTGTTGGATACACATGCATGTGATGAATTTCCTTCCTCCTTATGCAAAGCTCTCCACTATAGAGTGATCCAATTAAACAAAAGAAGAGAAAACGACACGTTTGTCATGCATGAGCATAAAATATTAACATACAGTTCTCTATCCGTATATGGCAGAGAATGTTAACAAAGCTTGTGCCTACGTACCAGTATTCTACCCGATAAAGTTTCTTACTTTCTCCATTTACCAAGCACAACACTTCCATATACTCTCTTCAGAGTATCATTAGCCTTTAAAGACCTGCATACATCACCATTATTCAGTTCATTTCTCATATTTAAGTTAAAACAAAACAGTAACATTTAAGTTAATTAACAGAAGGTTGGTACCTATGTTTTCTTAAATACTTTTTGGTGTTATTAAAAGTTGAATGTTTGTTCGTACAAAATTTATGTTTTTTAAATATAGATATTACTGGCTGACAGCCTGACAGAACTAGAAGTTTTTTTCCCTTCCCCGGGAACGATATGAAATATAGATCATCTTCCTTCAACGTTCTATGTTTTTGTTGTAGTTACACATTGGTGGGCTTGTTGCACACGTAACTGAATGTAAAGTAATCATACGTGAGTTCTATAATGTTGTGACTTGCGAGTGACTAATGCATATGCATGTATTAAATATAACAGTGGTAAAGTCAGTGTTAATTATGTAAGTGTGTAACAAATTGTATCATTTTGAAGGTTGACGTAAATATACTTGTAGATAAATTTAAAATGAAAATGTATAGATGTAAGTTAGAGAAATAATGTGCATCATAAATGGTATGAATTCAAGAAATAAAAGGGATTTTGATTATGCTAACTAAGCAACGTTCTATTTTAAATTGGATATGCGTATATTGATGGTACACGTTTGAAATTGAAATAAATTATGCGTTAAAAATGGCAGAAGATTTAATTAAAATGAATATAGAAACAAACGTAAAAAATAATGTTAGTAGAATTATTAATGTGCACGTTGATTACGCATTTAAAATTTGAATACAAAGAGGGTAATTTTGGTATTTCACGGTCGAACCAAAAACATGTGTTTTCAAGAGAATTATTAATAAAGATTTATAGATGATTTCTATTTTATTAATTTTATATATATATTGGAAAGGTTAACTGCATATCTTGCAATTAGTTAGTATAAATTCGAATTATCTTACTTATATACATAGAAATGTCTTTAATTTTATATATGGCAAAGGTTTAATTGTGCATGTAAGGAATTAACTGGGCATTGATTGACACATATGTCAATTAATAGTTTTTACAATATATATTTCAAATGCAAAAGAGAAATTGGACTTTTATTTTAAGCGTAGTATTCAATTTCAAATGGAATTGCATTGTAAATATAATCTCAGTCTAAAAATATTTGCTAGAAATAACATTATATCAAATCTGTATTGAAAGAGGATTTTCATGTATGAAAGCATGCTTGGTTATCATAAGGAAAAACTCGCCCATTTGTTGTACGCTTGCATTGTGTGAAGTGGGACGAGCTTATGATGGCTTCATTTTCCAAAAGACATTGCCAATTTATATGCACGGACAATCACATGGAGTAAACTCGTTCTGCATTAGCGGCATTGAAACACCCCACCTTCGTTAAGGTCACTCACAAAGGGAATGCCTTAACTTTGTGGAGCATTTTAGGTAAAAGATGCAGATAAATTACAAGATAGACAAATAAAGCAGTAGAAAATAAAGTCATTTTATAAACTATGTGGTTCAGTTAAGCATTTACAATAGTTGTCTCAATCACACTTAAAAGTAATACATAGAACTTCTGTCTTGATTTAAAGTCTTCCAAATATAAAAGAAGCATAAAAATAACAATGATATTCCCCATGAACCAGCCATAGCAGTGGAAGAGAGAGTCCAAAGCAATACATCGACTATCTTCGAGCTTGGAAAGAAAACTGAGGTAAGTGGTAACATTTCCTCCCTGCGAACCTGGGAGGGAAACGGAAGAAAAGGGGCGAAACAAAACTAGGTCAGACATAAGTCTGGTAAGTCCAGTGACTATTTAGCATGTAAAGAAGAAAAAGGATTATGACATGAATAAACTGAACCTAGGACAACACCCTAGAAATAAGATAATAAGACTGAATGTAAGACAATGCCGTGACAACAAGGATAATAAGGCAACATAAGATTAGCACAAGATATGACAACGCAAGGTAAATTAAATGCGCTCCTACTCTTTCTCTTCTTTGCTACTACCTTGTTATTCTGATTTCTATATCTCTGCACCACCTAACTAGTGTCCCAACTATTAATCTGTATAAAATGATAATATGATAACGTTGTCCCAATCCCCACAATTGTGGTAGCCATCAGGTGTACATCTATCGTGAGGATTCCACCTCAATCTGCCCAATTGCCATGAACATGTTAGATGTACCCTTACTACCCAATCGATCGGCTCCCTACTCGTATTAATTTCTCTTGTGTCTGTGTCAATCGGCCCTCTCTTGCGTGTATATTCCCTGGTTTGGTCCCTCCATAAGGTGTATCAATCCTTATGATAGAAACCCGACACGATTCAAGATGCACAGTGTATAACTACTGGTACCCAGTACCTGCTTTTTCCAACTCCGGAGTACGTGTATGCCCGTAAACCGTCGGAACCTACACTGACATACACTCTACCGCTGTTTTGACCGCTTATAATCAGCCCAGTAATCGTGCCCCACCCTCAGGGTACCATGATACATCTATGTGGGTTACTGCTGAAATGGGTCCCCATTACTAGGGTTTCCTACTGGTCAAGTCTGTGGGCCTATATTTACTAATATTACCCACCAACCCGATATTTACTTAACCCTCCCACTGATTCAAGCATGTTTATTTAATGGTTAAGTTTGTGGGCCTATATTTACTAATATTACCCACCAACCCGGTATGTACTTAACCCTCCCACTTATTCAAGCATGTTTATTTAATGGTTAAATTTGTGGGCCTATATTTACTAATATTACCCACCACCCCAAAATGTACTTAACCCTCCTACTGATTCAAGCATGTTTATTTAATGGTTAAGTTTGTGGGCCTATATTTACTAATATTACCCACCCAACTTGATATGTACTTAACCCTCCCGCACATTATGCCATATTGGTTTAGTATTGTACATTCATGTTAACTTAACCCACCCATTCATCATGTCATGTTGGTTAAGTATTTCTTATTAACTTAACCCTCTTCACTTATCATGTTGGATTGGTTAGGTGTTTCCTATTAACTTAACCCCGTTCGTCCATCAAGTTGTATTGGTCAAGTGTTTCTTGTTAACTTAACCCCACGTGTTCATCATATTGTATTGATTAAGTGTCATCAATCAATTCAAGTTACTTAACCCACCTACTTTTCATGTTACTTTGGTTAAGTGTTTCCTTCTTGTGTCAACTTAACCCTACCACAAGTCAAGTTATATTGGTTAAGTGTTGCCCTCTTGATTTAACTTAACCTTACCACAAATCAAGTCATATTGGTTAAGTGTTGCCCTCTTTTTTTAACTTAACCTTACCACAAATCAAGTCATATTGGTTAAGTGTTGCCCTCTTATTTAACTTAACCTTACCACAAAATCAAGTCATGTTAGTTAAGTGTTGCCCTCTTGTTTTAACTTAACCTTACCGCAAATCAAGTCATGTTGGTCAAGTGTTTCTTATTACTTAACCCTACCCATTCATCATGCTATACTGGTTAAGTGTTTCCTATTAACTTAACCCTAGTCATTCATCTTGTTATATTGGTTAAGTGTTTCTCATTAACTTAACCCTAGTCATTCATGTTATATTGGTTAAGTGTTTCTCAATAACTTAACCCTAGTCATTCATCTTGTTTATTAGCATTAATTGATTTATTAATGCACCAACCTCTCACATTAGATATGCGATGTTGCGGTTACTAGATGTGCCGGGCAGTTCCGGGCAGTTTTACACCATAACTCAATCCAACCTTGGGTTTTCCTTAGGCATTATGCGCTAACCTCTCACATTAGATAGGTGTTGTTGCGGTTACTGGATGTGTCGGGTGGTTCCGAGCAGTTTTACACCACAACTCAATCTAACCTCGGGTTAGGCATGTTCATCTTTTTTTAATTTACATATTTATCTTTCAAATTTATATTTAAATTATCCACAATTATTACCATTCAATTAATGCCCAATTTTTCCCTCTAAATCACATTCATAATTTATGGTATATAAATTATACCATTTTTATGCCACTAATCATTCATTTATTTATGAGCCAAATTATGCCAATAATAATTATTTTTAAGGTTTTCCCAACGTTACCCCCGTCATACGTTCGCAAAATTCACATAGAATGTTAGGTTCGTAGCTTAGCCTAAGTTATATACAAAAGGGGAAAGAAGGGAGCATGTACCATTCACACAACATAAAATAATATGGATCTAACTAAACATGTGTCATGTAAATGTGGCTTAAAATAATGAACTTGCATTTTTGGATCCAATTAACATGAGTCTAAGCATATGAAATTACCCAAATCCAACTAGGCATGTAAATGTAAACTTCTATTTTGGGTCCAATGAACATAAACCTTTAGCATATAGAATTACACAAGTTCAACTAGACATGTGAATGTGAACTTTTAATTTGGATCCCATAATCATGAATCTTAAACATACGGAATTACACAGGTTTAACAAGGCATGTAAATATGAACTTTTATTTTGGATCCAACAAACATGAATCTTAAGCATATGGTTTTACACAAGTTTAACAAGGCATGTAAATATGAACTTTAATCTTGGATCCAATTTTCATAGATCTAAATGTAAATCTAAACATAATACATGTCTTGGCCTAATAATTTGCATATAACATAACATGAATGAATCACCAATTTTACATGATTGGTTTACATCAACATAATAACCACATAGCCTAACAACTTTCACGTAACATAACATGGATAAATCACCAAACTTTACATAGTACATGATTAGTTTAACACCAACATAATAACCACAATAATCTCATAAGCATATACGATAGAATCATTACAAGAATAGGATAAATCAGCATCATCAATATCTTACAACTAGGAATAACGCTAGTTTTCATTTTATTACAAATCATAACTTTTAATCGTTCACATCTAAATAATAACAGGACTTACAAAGAAAAGAAAGTCTTGTTTTTCTAGGTTCTGTTTTCTGAATTTGAAAAGCAATCCCTTGAAGAAGACTATTAATTTCTTTAAGTTAGTTTTGATTCGTAGCTTTTGACTCGCTTGCTAATTGAAGAGGAAATGGTGGCTAGGCTAGAACAGTCATGGACAGCATGGTGGCTCCTTGGAATGAATTTGTGTGATTTAGGGTTTGAGGATTAGGGTTGCTTTTATAGAAGTTTAATCTTATGTGAGCTGTTAGATCATTTTAGGAGCAATCACAACCGTCCAGACTAGATAGAGTTATCCAGAATTGCCACCTAAGCCCTAGTGACTCAGCAACAGGTCAGAAAGGACGCAGCAATTAGTCAGAATCATCTCAGATTTGGATCTGGGCGAGGGGGTAGTTCGACCCCCTGGTCGACCTGTATAGGGGAGGTCGACCCCCTGGTCGACCTGGCCTGGGGTAGGTCGACCCCCAGGTCGACCTGCCTTGGTATTTTACTATTTAATTTTCTGAATTTCTCTTGAATCTTCCGAAGGCCATAACTCCTTCACACGAAGTCCGATTTACGGAAACTTGGACTCTATTCCAAGCAAAATTCCGAGACGAACGCAATGGCGTAACCCGTTTCCCTTAATTCTCACTTTATAAATTAAGTATTCTTTAGTTCGTTCTTTTAATATTCTCAGAAAATACGGGGTGTTACATTCTCCCCTCCTTAAAGGATTTCGTCCTCGAAATCTCTAAGTTAAGAAGAATGCATATCCTAACATCCAACATCCATCTACTCAACCATTCAATCACAGGCGTCCATTGTCCTTAAAAATATTTCTAATGCTTTCATGATCATATGCATAATGTGTGTACATGTCCTTATCTAATGCAAAATCAGGCAGTCTACTGATTCAGTTGGCCTCCTCAATGCGAATTATGTCAGTGCCATGAGTCCATCATGTATGCAATTATTCCTAATTGTACTTTATAACTCCTACATAAGTGCACAATCATTCATATAAATGCAACATTCATATGATAACACATCAAGTTTCAGTTCATATATATAAAAATTCACTCGTGCATACGCAATATGAAAGTGACTGAGCCGATCTAGTGCCTAATGTGTGTATATGCAACCACTTGCAACCACCAATCATAACATGTTTCAAACACATGTTTACATCCAGTGGCTTCTACCTAAGGATTGAAGATATGACCTAGAGGATATACCTAAAAAGATAAACAAACATGCATAGAATTCCTAGAAAAAGAGATCAAAGATATACCCTCAAGAAAATGGGTATGATGAGCGTGTCTTATCTTCATTCTCCCATGTCGCGTCTTCTTGAGCTTCACTCCACTGTACCTTAACTAATTTAACTTCACAGTTGCGAAGCTTCTTAACCTCCATTTCCAAAACTCACTAGTAAAGATAGGACCTCTATCATTTACTATGCTAGAGGGTATCCAATGTAGTCGAACTATCTTTCCAAGATAAACAGGTGTGAGCCATGATACCAAGTGTATATTCTAAGATGATTAGAGGTCTCTCCTCTACTTAGCTTATCCATCACGTCACAAATCTGAGGGTCTAAAGCTAAAGGTTGCTATGTACTTTTTACCTCTCTTAAGGTCAGTCTTACTTAGGGCGCCTGCCACAACCATTTATTTCTCACGCAAACCATCCTAGTCAAACTCGACATTCCTCAAGTACAAGCCCCAAAGGCCTAAACCAATATCAGGCAAGCACCCAAGGAATACCTCCTCCGAATTTGGATGATTTATGTGAGATGATACTAGCAAAACAACCAAACTATTGAGCACTTAACCGACTCTGGATATCCTCGCCAATCTTGCTACAAAACTATCGTTGATCGCATAACTGGCTTTGCATTGTCAACTAGATATATGCGGAAGTCTATCTCGAGTTTTAGGGGGAAATCCCTAACCTAATCAAAAACATCAGCGAACTATTCTAACGGATCGCAAATCGTCGATAGATGCATCAAGTGATTCTAGGTAGCTAAGCCTAACTGATCCCCTCAGGATCGCATGAAATCTCGAGGGTATTCCCGAGGCAAGTAAAAAGTCTAACTACCCTCCTTTCACAAATACTAGCTAACCAATCCATGCCTAGAATCAACCCATGGCCCATGAAACCAAAAACATAAGCATTACATTTAAACTCAATACTTAACATAGCTATTCTCAAATTCTTACAAACCAAAGATAAATGAACTAAACCACCAACCCGATTTGAGACAATAATGGGATCTTCTATTATACTAGTACTAAGGTGCAGAGAATCAACTACGGAAGAAGATATGAGCGAACGTGAAGCGCTGAAATCAAAAAGAGTATTAACAGGATGATCAAAAAGAAAAACTAAACTTTACTATCTTTCTCTCCGGCACGCCGGCGGTGAAAGCATGCACTTGCCTTCCTGAAAATCCTGTCCTTTGTCCTTGTCCTTGTCCTCTGGGAAATCCTTGATAAGATGCCCTGCCTCACCATGCTGAAAACAACCATTTGTCTTTTACTTCCTATAATTAAATGACCCGCTATACTGCAGAAAATATGCTTCCTCTTACTGCGGGATCTATTATTTCCTCCGCCCTTCTTATATTCCAATCCCTTATTTGTGATTCTTCACCTTTGGCCTCTTTCTCTTTACCTCCTTTGTGAACCATGTTGACAAGCCTTTTCGAACGTTGCCTCCATCGCACGGAAACCCTACAAAGCTTGGAAGAGAATTAGCCGTAGAGGAAACAACCACAACTATGGATGGAGGTTGGGCACTTCTTCGCCCTTTGACAGGTGTCGTAGTCTCATCGAGCCTACGGAACCATGCCGCGATGAGGTTACCTCCCAGAAAGTCAGGAGCCCCGGAGACTCAAGAAAGAAGGAAACAAGGATTCAAAACAGAGGATCTAAAGAGAGTGCATATGGATTTGGGGTATATGCCTTTAAAATAAAACCTTTTCTTGAAAATGCTTCTTTAAACTTTTTTTTGAAAACTAGTTTCCAAAAATTTGTCTGATCTGGCAACCATCGGCTCTGATACCAAGTGAAACACCCCACCTCCGTTAAGGTCACTCACAAAGGGAATGCCTTAACTTCGGTGGAGCATTTTAGGTAAAAGATGAAGACAAATTACAAGAAAGACAAATAAAGCAGCGGAAAATAAAGCCATTTTACAAACAATGTGGTTCAGTTAAGTATTTACAATAGTTGTCTCAATCATACTTAAAAGAAATACATAGAACTTCTGTTTTGATTTAAAGTCTTCTAAATATAAAAGAAGCATAAAAATAACAATGATATTCCCCATGAACTAGCCATAGCAGTGGAAGAGAGAGTCCAAAGCAATACATCGACTATCTTCGAGCTTGGAAAGAAAATTGAGCTAAGTGGTAACATTTCCTCCCTACGAACCTGGGGGGGAACGGAAGAAAAGGGGCGAAACAAAATTAGGTCAGACATAAGTCTGGTAAGTCCAGTGACTATTTAGTATGTAAATAAGAAAAAGGATTATGACATGAATAAACTGAACCTAGGACAACACCCTACAAATAAGATAATAAGGCTGAATAAAAGACAATACCGTGACAACAAGGAAAACAAGGTAACATACGATTAGCACAAGATATGACAAGGCAAGGTAAACTAAATGCGCTTCTACTCTTTCTCTTCTTTGCTACTACCTTGTTATTCTGATTTCTATATCTCTGAACCACCTAACTAGTGTCCCAACTAGTAATTTATATAAAATAATAATATGATAACGTGATCCCAATCGCCACAATTGTGGTAGCCTTCAGGTGTACATCAATCGTGAGGATTCCACCTCAATCTGCCTAATTGTCATGAACATGTTAGATGTACCCTTACTACCCAATCGATCGACTTCCTACTTGTATTAATTTCTCTTGTGTTTGTGTCAATCGGCCCTCTCTTGCGTTAGATACCCTGTGCTGGTCCCACCATGAGGTGTATCAATCCTTTTGATAGCAACCCGACACGACCCAAGATGCACAGTGTATAACTACTGGTACCCAGTGCCTGCTTTTTCCCACTTCGGAGTACGTGCATGCCCGTAAACCGTCGGAACTTACACTAACCCCCTTGCCGCTATTTTGACCGCTTATAATCAGCCCAGTAATTGTGCCCCACCCTGCCTAGTTCAGGGTACCATGATACATCTATGTGGATTACTGCTGAAATGGGTCCCCGTTACTAGGGTTACCTACTGGTTAAGTCCGTGGGCCTATATTTACTAATATCACCCACCAACCCGATATGTACTTAACCCTCCCACTGATTCAAGCATGTTTATTTAATGGTTAAGTTTGTGAGCCTATATTTACTAATATTACCCACCAACCCGATATGTACTTAACCCTCCCACTGATTCAAGCATGTTTATTTAATAGTTAAGTTTGTGGGACTATATTTACTAATACTACCCACCAACCCGATATGCACTTAACCCTCCTACAGATTCAGGCATGGTTATTTAATGTTCAAGTTTGTGGGCCTATTTTTACTAATATTACCCACCCAACTTGACATATACTTAACCCTCCCGTACATTATGCCATATTGGTTAAGTGTTGTCCATTCATGTTAACTTAACACACCCATTCATCATGTCATGTTGGTTAAGTGTTTCTTATCAACCTAACCCGCCTCACTTATCATGTTGGATTGGTTAGGTGTTTCCTATTAACTTAACCCCGTTCGTCCATCAAGTTGTATTGGTCAAGTGTTTCTTGTTAACTTAACCCCACGTGTTCATCATGTTGTATTGGTTAAGTGTCATCAATCAATTCAAGTTACTTAACCCACCTACTTGTCATGTTACTTTGGTTAAATGTTGCCTTCTTGTGTCAACTTAACCCTACCACAAATCAAGTTATATTGGTTAAGTGTTGCCCTCTTGATTTAACTCAACCTAACCACAAATCAAGTCATATTGGTTATGTGATGCCCTCTTATTTTAACTAAACCTTACCACAAATCAAGTCATATTGGTTAAGTGTTGCCCTATTGTTTTAACTTAACCTTACCACAAATCAAATCATGTTGGTTAAGTGTTGCCCTCTTGTTTTAACTTAATCTTACCACAAATCAAGTCATGTTGGTCAAGTGTTTCTTATTACTTAACCCTACCCATTCATCATGCTATACTGGTTAAGTGTTTCCTATTAACTTAACCTTAGTCATTCATCTTGTTATATTGGTTAAGTGTTTCTCATTAACTTAACCCTAGTCATTCTTGTTATATTGGTTAAGTGTTTCTCATTAACTTAACCCTAGTCATTCATCTTGTTCATTAGCATTAATTAATTTATTAATGCACCACCTCTCACATTAGATATGTGTTGTTGCAGTTACTGGATGTGTCGGGCGGTTCCGGGCAGTTTTACACCACAACTCAATCTAACCTCTGGTTTTCCTCGGGCATGATGCGCTAACCTCTCACATTTGATAGGTGTTGTTGTGGTTACTAGATGTACCGGGCGGTTCTGGGCAGTTTTACACCACAACTCAATCTAACCTCGGGTTAGGCATGTTCGTCTTTTTTCTTAATTTACATACTTATCTTTCAAATTTATATATAAATTATCCACAATTATTGCCATTCAATTAATTCCCAATTTTTCCCTCTAAATCACAATCATAATTTTTGGTATATAAATTATTCCATTTTTATTTCACTAATCATTCATTTATTTATGAGCCAAATTATGCCAATAATATTTTTAAGGTTTTCCCAACGTTACCCCCGTCATACGTTTGCAAAATTCACATAGAATGTTAGGCCCCTAACTTTGCCTAACTTATATACAAAAGGGGAAAGAAGGTAGCATGTACTGTGACGATCCCAAAATCCGAGGGGCGGTATTAAGGATAATCATCGGAATATAACACATTAATCATCATAGCAGAGTACAGATAATAGCAGAAACAATAAATAGAATACTTTTACATGGATATGACAGCGGAATCACAACATGTAATAACATCAGAATAGCATAGCGTAGGATATAACTTAGTAATTAAAAAGGAAAGTGATTAGTCATCATCGCCAGAGGCGGAATACATACATGCAGTGAGACATAATAAGGGTATCAGTCTACATCGCCGAAGGCGGTACATATATATATACAATAAGAAGTACGGAAAGTAAATCAGTCTGCATCGCCCGTGGCAGAATCATAATATAAGAACAATAATGGCGGAAAATGTCAAAGTCGTCTCTGTGAAGTCAGCCTCGCCAAGAGCCAAAAATGCACTCTATGCAACAGTGCAGAGCCAAAAACAACCTGTCACCTGTGAACTAGGTTGCCCATGAGAAAATAAGGGCACCCGCGTTTGCAAAGTGAAACAAACGACGAGTCAGTCATGGGGACTGGTATGAGGAATCTATTTAACAGTTAAACAACAGTAATAAGCAAATCATAGGACCACGCCACTTTCGCGGAACGGGTTTACTCCAGTGATTGCTAGTGCATTTAAACAAGGTAAATTCTTTTAAAACAACGCAATGCTTTTAAAAAGAATGAAGCCATTATAAGACTCAGGTCCCATCACACAATGCAACGCAAGCCGGAGGATAGAGTTTTACCTTATAATGGCCAAACATGCTTGATACGTACAAAGCAAAATCAATTGATATTATTACTAGTGCATATATGTTTCAAAAATGAATAGCATCATAAATATCAATCATAGACGGCATAGCTACCATATAATATGTCGCCATACTAGTTCTACAATCGAGCCCGTTATTGCGTATTGGAAATTGGATTTCCGTCATGAGTCAAGGCAAGGGGCAAGCTCCTCTCCGCTTCGAGACACTCTAGCGAATGCCTCAGGACTACACACTCTGAGTAACCCTGGATCCTCCAAGGTCGGTCCTCTCTTACGTTTGAGGATTGGCAATTCCTGAACACACGTTTCCCGGTCCTTACAGACCTATATCGAGGCGCCTTGCATTCCAACAACCACATAGGTGAAAAATAGATAAAAATGTCAGGGATGGTAAGTCACTGACACCACCATAGCTAGAAAGAAACGTCATGCTCTCCTTGGGTCCTTATCCGGTTTTTAACTTATACCGGGGTGTGAGGCTCGCGAATCTACGAAATACACAAAGTCAGGCCACGAAGACCTTGCTTTGATCATCATCCACAAGACTTTGCTTTGCAACAGAAGCCTTGATCACAGCATCTTGGCATGCCACATTGGCAGTCCACTCCATACGATTGATTTCCATCTATATATAACCTCTAAGCTCGTACGTCTCAGAGAAGGGCGTTAAGCAAAAGAATAAATTCTCCGCCGCCAAACAGATATATATTTAACAGA
Source organism: Allium sativum (assembly GCA_030737875.1). Taxonomy (NCBI): domain Eukaryota; kingdom Viridiplantae; phylum Streptophyta; class Magnoliopsida; order Asparagales; family Amaryllidaceae; genus Allium; species Allium sativum. The sequence goes on from CM060913.1 coordinate 637,787,183, forward strand.
GATCAATCAGTATAGAACAAAATCCAATGTCAGACACACAGTCCATTTACAAGTCCGTTCTAGGTCTGAACGAAACCGGAGGCGTCAAATTCCTCGTATATCCGTACAATCAACACATACGTTCAGACGGCTACTACTTCCGTCTCTTTCCGGTAGCTACTCCGGTCAGGAGCCTCAGTAGCGCCCATCCAACCGATACGAAGATCGTCGGTCTTGAATCGCCTTTGCATTTTTCCAATTCGAATCGCTCGATAAATTATTTGAAATGACGGTTAGCTCGGCCTTTTCAAATAATTCACGTCATTAGAATTTAAATCGATTCTTCCTATGGTTATATTATTCGACATCCATCTTTCAGTTCTTTAGTGTTATTTTCGTGTTAGGCACATACAACCATCAAATATCAAACAATTCAAGCTCAATTGGTTTATTTGCAATCTATGTTGCTTATAATATTTTATAACGATTTTTTGCCATTTTTATTTATTTAAAAATGGCCATATTTAATTAAACGACATTTCAGGTCGTGCCGTGGCACTGGCGCTGTTTTCCCCCTAATTTGTTTTACACATATCGGAAAATCTAACCGTTGGATTTCTACAAAGTCTATATCAGTGGGAAGATATTCCCAAAGCGAACCTAACGGTTCCAGTTTCGTGAAAATCCGATGGTCGGATCTTCCACACTAGTCGTTTCAAGTTACGGTTTCAAAATTCGAACTGCAGCGTCGTTATTCGATTTAATTTAATTATATTTATATTTATATATAAATATAAATGATTCTGGCGCTGTTTTTCTTCGGATTTAAATTAAACATCCCGGACAATCCAACCGTTGGATTTTTACAAGGTTGGTGTCGTTGGGAAGATATTTCCAAGGCGAACCCAGCGATTGCGGTTTCGGGAAAATCCGATGGTCGGATTTCTCGCACTAATCGTTTCAAATTACGATTCCGAAACATGAACTGCACAGCTTCGATTCCTTTTAATTATATTTATATATATATATATATAGTTCATTCTATAATTCCAACTATAGTTCATTCTATATTTTCAACTTCGTTTTCACTTCAATTATTTCACTAACGCCTTAATATTCGTTTCAACATATGTAATTTATTTCAACAAATGAAAATTATTCTAACATATAAATATTTCAGAAAATTTCGGCAGCATAACGGCAGGGTAGTTAAAACCGGGACCTTCCCTAGTACGGCTCCTCGCTCTACCATAAAACCTCGCGGTTTTTGACAATGGGGATCATGCATCTAGTTCGCACGCAGGCGGCATGTTTTATTTTCAATTTCATAATCCTATCCTAATTTGTTTTCAACCACAAGAGGGTATTTTTCAACCACAAAGGTATTTTTCAACCACAATATCAACCACAAACAATTATTTCCAACCATTCGTCATACCATATAATATCACATCAATCACAAGCAATAAATACCGTCCATGGTCTGTGGACGAGGGGAGTATACATATATATATTCAATATAATAATTCACTTGCATTTCGTCACAATTCAAAGCATATATGTTTCATTCAACGCTTGTATAATTTATACATCGCTAATATAACTTATACCACACATGTACATGAGGTATACAATGCGTATATAATTTACACTTCGCTTATATAATTTATACAACGCGATTTCATTCACACAGTTAGTTTAGATTCCTCACATTGGTTATTGCAGTGCTAAAAATCGTGGGAAGATCAGAAAAATCCGCGGCTTCTTCTAGAATGTAGAGAGCCTCCTTGCGGTCACGGTGTCTCCTGTTTCATCGAATTTCGAACACATAGCAAAAAGATACGATTTTTACAAGTTTGCAACACTTTATAGTGTAAAAATCAGTTGAAAATAGATTAAGCCGTATACCTCCTTTGTGCGTTCGAAACTAGGTTTCAATTTTTCGGCTAAACCGTGAAGCGATAGGACGAACAGCCAGTGCTGCGTCGAAGAGGAAGGGAAGAGCTTCCCGGCACTACCCTTGGTGGTCGGATCGACGGCCCCTAGCGACCTCGGCGGCGGCGCGAAGTCCGAGTCTTCCCGGCGCTGTATCTCCCTCAATACTCGACGATAAATCTTGAAGTTGGTATGGATTTGAAGATCTCTGGACGCTCTTCAAAATGGATCTTAGTTTGCTTGATTTCGTTGTGTGGTTGTGGAGAAATTGAAGAGAGAAGTTGTGAGCCCTTTTCCGTCTCGCGCCTGGAGGATCGATGAGGAAGAAGAAATCTGATTGGTCGGCTCCTTTTTATTTTAATTTTTAATTTATTTATTTCCAAAAATACCCCCTTCCACACACGAACTCGAAATCAAACCCAACGACTGTCGCCCCTAGCTAAATACCCCTATTTCGGACACAATGGGATATGTTTCGTTGGCCAATTCGACTGTTACAGTCAGTTATTTTTCAAATTAAAATATAAAACATTCGATATTTAATTTAAACGTACATTTCAATTTGCCAGGGCCACAAACTGAATCGAAAAATTCCAGAAAAATAAATCTAGCTTTGTTTTGACGATACGGTCCTAACAAAACCAGTTTCGTCGAATTCTGAGCTCGTTTGAAAAACGGCCATTTTTAGGTCGACCCATTTTAACAGAATTTGACCTATCACATTTTCTTTTGCCCCGCTCACATACTAGCTTCAAAAATTATGAAATTTGAAACTTAGCAATAATTTGACATCCCGGACCCAACAAAAGTGGTTTCGTCGAATTCCGAGGTCGTATGCAAAATATCAATTTTCAAGGGCTATATATGCTATATAGCGACCTTTCTGAAAATTCATTTGGCCATAACTTTTGATTCCCGCTATGAAACTTCGATTCTTCAGATTCATTAGAAAGGTATTCATAAACAGATTTAAATATTTTCAGTTTCGCTAAAATCCGTTATATTTTCCACCCGGTATAGTCAGACAAAGTTGGTATTCAAATTTTCAAGCTGCGATACTATACCCAATTCTTTATTTTATTGAAATATGCTATTTCAATTATTCAAATTCTTTGGTAATAACCAAATTTAAAAATTTTAAATTGGTTCACATTTTCCGGGTTATTACAATCTCCCCCACTTAAAACTTTTCGTCCTCGAAAAGGAAATAACAGCTAAGTAGGAAATAAAATGTAAATGCAAAGTATTGTAAAGGTACCTTGCACCGGAGTTAGTCAGAGATGTCCACTCTGCATTTGGGGTGGGCTTGTTTAATGCTTTCCTCAGTCTCCCAAGTACAGTCTCTAGGATCACTACTCCACTGCACTTTGACTAAATGAATCTTTTTCCTCCTTAGCTCTCTAGTTTCCTTGCCAACTATCTTTAATGGCTCTCTTCTGAGTGCTAATTCTGGAGTTATGTCAATATCCTGTTGCGCTGCTTCTTCCACAACAAGATCTGGATCATGAACATGTTTTCTGAGTAGAGACACGTGGAACACATCATGTACACCAGGCAACCAATCAGGTAATGAGACCCTATACGCAAGAGTTCCAATTCGTTCAAGTATAGGAAAGGGACCAATAAATCTCGGTGCCAACTTCCCAGTCTTGCCAAATCTGATTACTCCTCGCATTGGAGAAACTCTTAAATAAACATAATCGCCAACGGCAAATGATATATCCCTTCTCCTCGCATCAGCATAACTTTTCTGTCGGCTCTGCGCGGTTTTCAATCGCTTCTTAATGAAATCGACTTTATCCGATGCTTCTTGAATCATATCGGGCCCTAACACAAGTCTGTTGCCAGGTTCTACCCAACATGCGGGAGATCTGCACGGTCTACCGTATAATGCTTCAAATGGAGACATTCCCAAACTTGCTTGATAGCTGTTGTTGTAAGAGAATTCGGCTAAATGTAAGTGATCTTCCCATGAGCCTCCAAAATCAATAACGCAAGCCCGCAATAAATCTTCTAGAATTCTATTCACCCACTCGGTTTGGCCGTCTGTCTGTGGGTGGTAAGCGGTGCTTAGATTCAATTTGGACCCCAATTCTGTCTGGAATGCTTCCCAGAATTTGCTAGTAAACAGGGGATCTCTATCACTGACTATATTGAGCGGCACTCCATGTAGTTTAACTATTTCTTTGAAGTAAATTTGTGCTAGACTTTGAGCCGTTCTATTGGATCAGACAGGTATGAAATGGGCAGTCTTCATGAAGCGATCTACGATTACCCATATACTGTCGTTTCCTTTTCTAGTTCGAGGCAGGCCATCGATGAAATCCATCGAAATTTGCTCCCACTTCCATCGTGGAATTTCTAATGGTTGTAATAATCCAGCCAATTTCTGCTGATCGCTCTTAACTAGCTGGCAAGTGGGGCATCTACTAACATATAATGAAATATCTCTTTTCATTGACCTCCACCAGAATGTGCGTTTGATATCGTTATACATCTTGCTCACACCGGGATGGATACTTAATTTGGACTTGTGGCACTCATCAAGTATTTCTCTTCTGAGCTCGGGAAGGTTTGGGATGCAAATTCTGCCCTTTAATCTAAAAACTCCTTTGTCATCGAGTCGGAAACTGGTGGATTCACCTCCTTTGACTCTCTGACTGACTCTTTGAATAAATTCATCGTCTTTCTGAAGGGTCGAGATCCGGTCAATTAATGAAGACGTGATGACAAAACTGGCGATGATTTCATTCTTTCTGCTGAGCGCATCTGCTACAACATTGGCTTTCCCTGGAGTGTATAGAATTTCAAAATCGTATGCTGCAAGGAATTCTAACCAACGCTGTTGTCTCAAGTTTAGATCTTTCTGAGTGAATAGATATTTCAAGGATTGATGATCGGTGAATAGTTCGAACTTCTTGCCCAATAAATAGTGCCTCCAGATTCTTAAAGCAAACACGATAGCTAATAACTCAAGATCATGAGTTGCATAGTTTCTTTCATGCGGCTTTAGCTGACGGCTGGCATAAGCGATCACTTGTCCTTTTTGCATTAGTATTGCGCCTAGCCCTCTAATAGAAGCGTCTGTCCATACAGTCAAGTCTTGGTTACCTTCTATAATGGTCAATACTGGAGCGGTTGTCAACTTCAGTTTCAGCTCCTGGAAAGCTTCTTCACATTCGGGAGTCCATTTGAATTTCTCATGCTTCTTTGTAAGCTTTGTCAATACACCAGATATCTTTGAAAAATCCTGAACGAATTTCCGATAGTAGCTAGCCAATCCAAAGAAACTTCGAACTTCCGTGGGGGTAGTGGGTTGTTTCCAGTTCTGAATCGCTGTAATTTTGCTTGGATCTACAGCAATCCCTTCTTTTGATACGACGTGGCCTAGGAACTTAACTTCATCCTGCCAGAAGACACATTTAGAAAATTTAGCTTTCAAGACATTTCTCCTTAGAATTTTCAACACTTGTTCTAAATGTTTTGCATGTTCGTCTTCCGACTTGGAGTAGATTAAAATGTCATCGATGAAGACTAGAACAAATTTATTCAATACACCACGGAACACTCTGTTCATAAGATCGACGAAGTATGCCGGAGCGTTACACAAGCCGAACGGCATTACTAACCATTCGTAGAATAAATCGGGACCCCTGAAGGCTGTCAAAGGAACACAGTCTTCGGCTATACGTAATTGGTGGAAACCTGTAGCTAGGTCCATTCTGGAGAATACTGTTGCTCCATTTAGTTGATCTAACAGATCGTCTATTCGGGGCAAGGGATATTTGTTCTTCAGTGTCTGCTTATTGAGATCTCGGTAATCAACGCAAAGTCTTAGAGTACCGTCTGATTTCGGGACAAATACTACTGCTGCTCCCCACGTTGAAAAGCTCGGTCTGATCAGACCTTTCCAAAGAAATTCTCGGGTTTGACTACCTAACTCTTCTTTTTCTTTCGGGGCCATTCTTCTAATTGGATGTACCACTGGTCGGGCGTTAGGAATTAGATCTATTCTAAATTCAATCTCTCTTTGCGGCGGTAAGTTTTCTACTTCTTCAAACACATCCGCATAGTTTTTTACGACTGGTATCTTTTCTAATGAAGGGGGAGTAACTTCTAAAGAAGACCAAAATTCTGTTCTATTAATTTCGGAGCCATGGCATGGTATAGTGATATGCCCAAATTTTGTTTTAACTTTCACGATTCTCTCGGCACATCTAACTTCGGCCTTATATATTGTCAACCAGTCCAGCCCCAGTATAATATCAAATTCGGAAAGGTCCATGACAATCGAATCAAAAGAGAACTTGTAGAAAGAGTAAGAGATAGGCACCCTACAGTATAAACTGAGACTAACAGAACCTCCTATCGGGTTTTGAACTTTAATTGGTTCCTTTAGAATTCTTTGATTCAATTTTAACTTGTGAACAATGTTACCAGAAATGAAGCTATGTGATGCACCAGTATCAAAAAGTACAGAAACAGGAATATTTTTAATGGTAAGGGTACCTCCTAAGACATCGGGTTTACCTGATCCATCGGTGGTAGCTGGCGGGGCATTCCCGTCATACACATGAGCCACTTGTGCATTCTGCTTCAGAGGACAGTTCCTGCTATAGTGCCCCTTCTTATGGCAGTTGTAGCATTCGGCTGAGTCATTTGCCTTTGGTTTCCTCGGGGCTTTGCATACATTAGAAAAATGTCCTGGCTTCCCGTAGTTGTAGCAATTTCCTTTGGGGATCTTTGCAGGTTTCTGAGTAGCGGCCGCGGTAATGCTAGACTCGGACTGATCTGCTGAAGCCTTGTGCTTATTTCCAGCTTGTCTTTTGGCGCGGTCTTGGCTAGCGTGCCTTTCATCCATATCTTCATAATTGCAAGCCATTTCTACTAATTCTGAAAAGGAGAGTTTGATGTTGCTCATAGCTCTGTCATGGTACTTGCGCTTTAGCCCAAATATGAATCTCTTGTTCTTTGCTTTGTCAGTCATAACAAGCTCTGGAGCATAGCGCGACAACTGGGTGAACTTATTCAGGTAATCCTGGATAGAGAGATCCCTTTGCTGGAGATTAGCAAACTGCTCTCGCATCCTCTCTAAAGCCTGTTCAGGTACAAACTTCTCATTGAACATAGCTTTGAATTGCTCCCAGGTTCTAACAGTACCTGCTGCATCCCCTGAGATAATGGCATCCCACCACAACTCTGCTTCCTCCTGAAGGAGCCAAATACCAAGTCGTGCTTTGTTGTTGGTTCCCATACCCATGCCTTTAAAGATTTTCTCACAGGTTTTCAACCAAGCTATAGCCTCGGTCACTGTACCAGTGCCAGTAAAGGGTTTTCCCCCAAGGTTCCTATACCTCTTCGCTACTTTGTCTAGCTCAAAGTCCTCGGGTGCTGGTGGCTGAACAATAGGGCCTTCCACTACTACGGGGATATTCCCCCGTCCTCCTGCTGCTCATGCTCGGCCTCCACGGCCTCCTCTAGCTGCTGCTGCTCGTGTAGCCATCTAAGAGAATACTGTATAAGCAAGAAAAGAGTCAAGCTTACAGATTTGATAATTTTCATAAATGATAAAGAAGGGGAATACAAGGAAAGATAATGATGATGTACTGATCAAATTGTTTTGCTAATCTGCTTAGCTCATTCTAGGACATTGCTAATCCTATCTCTAATGAGCTACTCGCATTAGAACACTACTGATTCTATTCTGACGAGGTGTTTAATGTGTTAGATCCCGGAACTAAGATTAACCAAAGCTCTGATACCAACTGTGACGATCCCAAAATCCGAGGGGTGGTATTAAGGATAATCATCGGAATATAACACATTAATCATCATAGCAGAGTACAGATAACAGCAGAAACAATAAATAGAATACTTTTACATGGATATGACAGCGGAATCACAACATGTAATAACATCAGAATAGCATAGCGTAGGATATAACTTAGTAATTAAAAAGGAAAGTGATTAGTCATCATCGCCAGAGGCGGAATACATACATGCAGTGAGACATAATAAGGGTATCAGTCTACATCGCCGAAGGCGGTACATATATATATACAATAAGAAGTACGGAAAGTAAATCAGTCTGCATCGCCCGTGGCAGAATCATAATATAAGAACAATAATGGCGGAAAATGTCAAAGTCGTCTCTGTGAAGTCAGCCTCGCCATGAGCCAAAAATGCACTCTATGCAACAGTGCAGAGCCAAAAACAACCTGTCACTTGTGAACTAGGCTGCCCGTGAGAAAATAAGGGCACCCGCGTTTGCAAAGTGAAACAAACGACGAGTCAGTCATGGGGACTGGTATGAGGAATCTATTTAACAGTTAAACAACAGTAATAAGCAAATCATAGGACCATGCCACTTTCGCGGAACGGGTTTACTCCAGTGATTGCTAGTGCATTTAAATAAGGTAAATTCTTTTAAAACAACGCAATGCTTTTAAAAAGAATGAAGCCATTATAAGACTCAGGTCCCATCACACAATGCAACGCAAGCCGGAGGATAGAGTTTTACCTTATAATGGCCAAACATGCTTGATACGTACAAAGCATAATCAATTGATATTATTACTAGTGCATATATGTTTCAAAAATGAATAGCATCATAAATATCAATCATAGACGGCATAGCTACCATATAATATGTCGCCATACTAGTTCTACAATCGAGCCCGTTATTGCGTATTGGAAATTGGATTTCCGTCATGAGTCGAGGCAAGGGGCAAGTTCCTCTCCGCTTCGAGACACTCTAGCGAATGCCTCAGGACTACACACTCTGAGTAACCCTGGATCCTCCAAGGCCGGTCCTCTCTTACGTTTGAGGATTGGCAATTCCTGAACACACGTTTCCCGGTCCTTACAGACCTATATCGAGGCGCCTCGCATTCCAACAACCACATAGGTGAAAAATAGATATAAATGTCAGGGCTGGTAAGTCACTGACACCACCATAGCTAGAAAGAAACGTCATGCTCTCCTTGGGTCCTTATCCGGTTTTTAACTTATACCGGGGTGTGAGGCTCGCGAATCTACGAAATACACAAAGCCAGGCCACGAAGACCTTGCTTTGATCATCATCCACAAGACTTTGCTTTGCAACAGAAGCCTTGATCACAGCATCTTGGCATGCCACATTGGCAGTCCACTCCATACGATTGATTTCCATCTATATATAACCTCTAAGCTCGTACGTCTCAGAGAAGGGCGTTAAGCAAAAGAATAAATTCTCCGCCGCCAAACAGATATATATTTAACAGAGATCAATCAGTATAGAACAAAATCCAATGTCAGACACACAGTCCATTTACAAGTCCGTTCTGGGTCTGAACGAAACCGGAGGCGTCAAATTCCTCGTATATCCGTACAATCAACACATACGTTCAGACGGCTACAACTTTCGTCTCTTTCCGGTAGCTACTCCGGTCAGGAACCTCAGTAGCGCCCATCCAACCGATACGAAGATCGTCGGTCTTGAATCGCCTTTGCATTTTTCCAATTCGAATCGCTCGATAAATTATTTGAAATGACGGTTAGCTCGGCCTTTTCAAATAATTCACGTCATTAGAATTTAAATCGATTCTTCCTATGGTTATATTATTCGACATCCATCTTTCAGTTCTTTAGTGTTATTTTCGTGTCAGGCACATACAACCATCAAATATCAAACAATTCAAGCTCAATTGGTTTATTTGCAATCTATGTTGCTTATAATATTTTATAACGATTTTTCGCCATTTTATTTATTTAAAAATGGCCATATTTAATTAAACGACGTTTCAGGTCGTGCCGTGGCACTGGCGCTGTTTTTCCCCTAATTTGTTTTACACATATCGGAAAATCTAACCGTTGGATTTCTACAAAGTCTATATCAGTGGGAAGATATTCCCAAAGCGAACCTAACGGTTCCAGTTTCGTGAAAATCCGACGGTCGGATCTTCCACACTAGTCGTTTGAAGTTACGGTTTCAAAATTCGAACTGCAGCGTCGTTATTCGATTTAATTTAATTATATTTATATTTATTTATAAATATAAACGATTCTGGCGCTGTTTTTCTTCGGATTTAAATTAAACATCCCGGACAATCCAACCGTTGGATTTTTACAAGGTTGGTGCCGTTGGGAAGATATTTCCAAGGCGAACCCAGCGGTTGCGGTTTCGGGAAAATCCGATGGTCGGATTTCTCGCACTAATCGTTTCAAATTACGATTCCGAAACATGAACTGCACAGCTTCGATTCCTTTTAATTATATTTATATTAATATATATAAATATAGTTCATTCTATAATTCCAACTATAGTTCATTCTATATTTTCAACTTCGTTTTCACTTCGATTATTTCACTAACGCCTTAATATTCGTTTCAACATATGTAATTTATTTCAACGAATGAAAATTATTCTAACACATAAATATTTCAGAAAATTTCGGCAGCATAACGGCAGGGTAGTTAAAACCGGGACCGTCCCTAGTACGGCTCCTCGCTCTACCTTAAAACCTCGCGGTTTTTGACAATGGGGATCATGCATCTAGTTCGCACGCAGGCGGCATGTTTTATTTTCAATTTCACAATCCTATCCTAATTTGTTTTCAACCACAAGAGGGTATTTTTCAACCACAAAGGTATTTTTCAACCACAATATCAACCACAAACAATTATTTCCAACCATTCGTCATACCATATAATATCACATCAATCACAAGCAATAAATATCGTCCATGGTCTGTGGACGAGGGGAGTATACATATATATATATATATATAATATAATAATTCACTTGCATTTCATCACAATTCAAAGCATATATGTTTCATTCAACGCTTGTATAATTTATACATCGCTAATATAACTTATACAACACATGTACATGAGGTATACAATGCGTATATAATTTACACTTCACTTATATAATTTATACAACGCGATTTCATTCACACGGTTAGTTTAGACTCCTCACATTGGTTATTGCAGTGCTAAAAATCGTGGGAAGATCAGAAAAATCCGCGGCTTCTTCTAGAATGTAGAGAGCCTCCTTGCGGTCACGGTGTCTCCTGTTTCATCGAATTTCGATCACATAGCAAAAAGATACGATTTTTACAAGTTTGCAACACTTTATAGTGTAAAAATCAGTTGAAAATAGATTAAGCCGTATACCTCCTTTGTGCGTTCGAAACTAGGTTTCAATTTTTCGGCTAAACCGTGAAGCGATAGGACGAACGGCATGTGCTGCGTCGAAGAGGAAGGGAAGAGCTTCCCGGCGCTACCCTTGGTGGTCGGATCGACGGCGCCTAGCGACCTCGGCGGCGGCGCGAAGTCCGAGTCTTCCCGGCGCTGTATCTCCCTCAATACTCGACGATAAATCTTGAAGTTGGTATGGATTTGAAGATCTCTGGACGCTCTTCAAAATGGATCTTAGTTTGCTTGATTTCGTTGTGTGGTTGTGGAGAAATTGAAGAGAGAAGTTGTGAGCCCTTTTCCATCTCGCGCCTGGAGGATCGATGAGGAAGAAGAAATATGATTGGTCGGCTCCTTTTTATTTTAATTTTTAATTTATTTATTTCCAAAAATACCCCCTTCCACACACGAACTCGAAATCAAACCCAACGACTGTCGCCCCTAGCTAAATACCCCCATTCCGGACACAATGGGATATGTTTCGTTGGCCAATTCGACTGTTACAGTCAGTTATTTTTCAAATCAAAATATAAAACATTCGATATTTAATTTAAACGTACATTTCAATTTGCCAGGGCCACAAACTGAATCGAAAAATTCCAGAAAAATAAATCTAGCTTTGTTTTGACGATACGGTCCTAACAAAACCAGTTTCGTCGAATTCTGAGCTCGTTTGAAAAACGACCATTTTTAGGTCGACCCATTTTAACAGAATTTGACCAATCACATTTTCTTTTGCCCCGCTCACATACTAGCTTCAAAAATTATGAAATTTGAAACTTAGCAATAATTTGACATCCCGGACCCAACAAAAGTGGTTTCGTCAAATTCCGAGGTCGTATGCAAAATATCAATTTTCAAGGGCTATATATGCTATATAGCGACCTTTCTGAAAATTCATTTGGCCATAACTTTTGATTCCCGCTATGAAACTTCGATTCTTTAGATTCGTTAGAAAGGTATTCATAAACAGATTTAAATATTTCTAGTTTCGCTAAAATCCGTTATATTTTCCACCCGGTACAGTCAAACAAAGTTGGTATTCAAACTTTCAAGCTGCGATACTATACCCAATTCTGTATTTTATTGAAATATGTTATTTCAATAATTCAAATTCTTTGGTAATAACCAAATTTAAAAAATTTAAATTGGTTCACATTTTCCGGGTTATTACATGTACCATTCACACAACATAAAATAATAAGGATCTAACTAAACATGTGTCATGTAAATGTGGCATAAAATAATGAATTTGCATTTTTGGATCTAATTAACGTGAGTCTAAGCATATGAAGTTACCCAAATCCAACTAGGCATGTAAATGTAAACTTCTATTTTGGGTCCAATGAACATAAACCTTAAGCATATAGAATTACACAAGTTCAACTAGACATGTGAATGTGAACTTTTAATTTGGATCCAATAATCATGAATCTTAAGCATATAGAATTACACGGGTTTAACAAGACATGTAAATATGAACTTTTATTTTGGATCCAACAAACATGAATCTTAAGCATATGGTTTTACACAAGTTTAACAAGGCATGTAAATATGAACTTTAATCTTGGATCCAATTTTCATAGATTTAAATGTAAATCTAAACATAATGCATGTCCTGGCCTAATAATTTGCATATAACATAACATGAATGAATCACCAATTTTACATGATTGGTTTACATCAACATAATAGCCACATAACCTAACAACTTTCACGTAACATAACATGGATAAATCACCAAACTTTACATAATACATGATTGGTTTAACACCAACATAATAACCACAATAATCTCATAAGCATATACGATAGAATCGTTACAAGAATAAGCATATAAATCAGCATCATCGTTATCTTACAACTAGGAATAACGCTAGTTTTCATTTTATTACAAATCATAACTTTTAATCGTTCATATCTAAATAATAACAGGACTTACAAAGAAAAAGAGTCTTATTTTTCTGGGATATGTTTTCTGAATTTGAAAAGCAATCCCTTGAAGAAAACTATCAAGTTCTCTAAGTTAGCTTTGATCCGTAGCTTTTGACTCGCTTTCTAATTGAAGAGGAAATGGTGGATAGGCTAGAACAGTCATGGACAGCATGGTGGCTCCTTGGAATGAATTTGTGTGATTTAGGGTTTGAGGATTAAGGTTGCTTTTATAGAAGTTTAATCTTATGTGAGCCGTTAGATCATTTTAGGAGCAATCACAACCATCCAGACTAGATAAATTTATCCAGAATTTCCACCTAAGCCCTAGTGACTCAGCAACAGGTCAGAAAGGACTCAGCAACTAGTCAGAATCGTCTCAGATTTGGATCTGGGCGAGGGGGGTAGGTCGACCCCCAAATCGACCCCCTAGTCGACCTGTATAGAGGAGGCCGACCCTATGGTCGACCCCCTGGTCGACCTGGCCTGGGGTAGGTCGACCCCATGTCGACCTGCCTTGGTATTTTCCTATTTAATTTTCTGCATTTCTCTTGAATCTTCCGAAGGCCATAACTCCTTCATATGAAGTTCGATTTACGAAAACTTGGACTCTATTCGAAGCAGAATTCCGAGACAAATGCAATGGCGTAACCCGTTTCCCTTAATTCTCACTTTAAAAATTAAGTATTCTTTAATTCGTTCTTTTAATATTCTCAGAAAATACGGGGTGTTACAGGCGTGGTCCGGTGAATCTCCCAACTTTAAAATAAATCCTAAAAATAACTGTTTTATGTTCTCACACCAGTCCCATGACTGACCTGGAACTTATTGTTCCTTCCTAAACTCAGGGTGCCCACTAATTTCCACATGGACAGCTAGAGGTTTAGTTTTACAATTATAGACCTTTGGAGCAAGAGTTGGAGCGCTTTCTGAGTTGGCGCTTCGAGCTAAAATTAGGGTTTCCGCTATGTCACATCGCTTCTTCTACTACGAGTATATCTTTGTTTCCGCGGCTATATGTTGTAACTTTGATATTTTATGTAAATCTAATGTAATATTGTATTATGATACAAAAGTTCTATTATTTTGTTCAATATATGTTAGTACCCACAACAATTCGCCTTTATGAACGGTTTAAGTTGGTTTAATTACCGGCGAGAACCGGGCAAAAAGACGGGATGTTACAAAGTGGTACCAGAGCTTTGGTTATACAAAGCTACAGGGTGCAACATATTTGAACAATGGATAGAACTCATCAGAGTTATAATATCTCATTAGAGATAAGGTTAGGAACATTCTAGAATGAGATTCTGGAATATTTCGATGGAAAGAGCGTATTTTGATACCCAAATTACTTTGAAAACTAAGTAAATTATTTTGAACTACGACTTGAAATCATAATTTTTGAGTATTTTTTTCGACGTTGCGATTGAACTATCGGTATATGAAGATTTCGAATATATGCATGGGTAGTGTATGTACGATGTCTTATATGTACTAGATAGATATAGAATCACACTCTAGTCACTCGGGGATGATTCTAATGATTGATGCATCATCATCAGTATTTATTTTCGAGTTTCGAAAGTGGGATGACTATATAGTTACGATTGAAACGTCGAGGAATACTTAAATCATCTAGCTAAGTATTTTGATGAATAAATATTAATAAAATGTTTTAACAAACTAGGATAGAAATTTAATTTAAAAATGAACTAAAATGGAATGTGAAAGAACAAACAAGGAAAAAGATGAAATCAAATAGCTTAAAGTACTTTAGAACCTGAAAAACTTTAAAAATTAAATATGGTAAATAATAAATACTTGAAATAAATGGTACAATAATAAATAGGCCAGTTGATAAATTAGGAGAATGAGAAAAACAAGTATAACCATTCTGAAATTTTAGGTTAAAGCAAAATGCAATTTGGAATATCAAGTGGAGAGTTTTGGATGACTCAAAAGCAAGAAAAAAGAGCATTAGCTCGAGCGGAGGAAGAAAGATCGAGGAGTTCGGGAAACTTAAGGATATCCAGTGTTATAGTTGCTTTAGAAACAGTCATTTTGCAGTCTGCTGCCCAAATAAATCTAAAGAGAAGGAAGTCATTTGAAAGGATATACGTTGTTTCAAGTGTAAAAGAATCGGACATTTTATGAATAAATGCGACAAAGAAAGAAATTAAGGACCCTGCAATGGAAGTAAAATCGATGTAAAAGGGAGGGGCATATAGTTTGAGACTGTCCTCTGAAGAAGGGAGAAAAACCAACTATAGAAGCACCATCTTCGTCAAAGGTAGCGCAAGAAAAAATATTATTCAATCCATAGGGATAACTCTAAAAGTTATACAAGGCTAAGAAGCGAACGAATTAAGATCCAGAATGAATGTATAAAAGAGTTAAGCATGAATGTACGAATGTTGTATCCATCAAAATCTTGGTATAAAATTATTGCCAGCTTATTTCTCAAAATTTATTTCGTTAAATGAGATACTAGAATTTAGACCCTAACTTAAATTTGAAAGGTTATTCGATTTTATATAACCAAACTCTTGAAAATATTATGAGAATATGGTTTCATAAAATTTTATAAATAGGATTTATTTTACTTAGGTAAAATTTTACAACTCTCCTTTTCGAGGACGGAAAGTTTTACATGGGGGAGATTGTAACAACCTAGATATTTTGATGTTCAAAATATAACTTAAATTAAGATTTAAAACAAAATAAATGTTTATATTTGGGATTTTGTCTATTTTGAATGATATTTGAGTAAACTTTGTCCGTGAATTTATAAACATTTTTAATACAAGATTTATATTTTTAACCGATTTGAATATTTAACGCTAGAGTTCCTCTGTTAAATTTAATATGAACATTTTTTTGAAACAAGAAGTATTACCGTATTAATTTTGTAATTTAATAAATTTAATATTAATCATGTATTTCGGTTTAAGGAAAATGTATGCTTTTATTTGAAATCCAAAATGGAACCTGTACCTATATTTTGAAAGGAGTATTCATTTTTAGAAATGAAATTAAGGTTGTAAATATAATCTTAGTTTAAATCAAGATTTGGCGTTTAAACTAAATATGATATTTTGTTTTCGGCTTAGAATTAAATTTTATTTATTTTGAACCTAATATGTAAGGTCCAAATTCTATATTTAATGCTTTTGTTAATAAGAATTAATTGCATAGATTAGAAATCAATTGTGCATTAATTATTAATATATTCTACTTATTAGATATTTATGGATGATTCTATTTTATTAACTTTATATATATTGGAAAAGTTAACTGCATAACTTGCAATTAGTTAGTATAAATTCGAATTACCTTACATATGTATACATAGAAATGTCTTTAATTTTATATATGGCAAAGGTTTAGTTGTGCATGTAAGGAATTAACTGGGAATTGATTGACGCATATGTTAATAGGTTTTAAAAAATATATTTTAAATGCAAAAGAGAACTTGGACTTTTATTTTGAGAGTAGTATTCAATTTGAAATGGAATTGCATTGTAAATATAATCTCTGTCTAAAAACATTTGCTAGAATTAGCATTATTACCAAATTTGTATTGAAAGAGGATTTTCACGTATGAAAGCATATTTGGTTATCATAAGGCAAAACTCTCCCCTTTGGTGTGCGCTTGCATTGTGTGATGTGGGACAAGCTTATGATGACTTCATTTTCCAAAAGACATTGCGAATTTATATGCAGGGGCATTTACATGGAGTAAACCCGTTCCGCATTTGCAGCGTGGTTGAATTGGGAATCAACTAATTGATTTAGTAATTTAGAAGGAAATATATATATATATATATATATAATAAATAAATAAAAGCGAAACATATATTTTGGATGAGAGGAAAATACATGTTTTATGAATTATTTTGTGTACGTAATTGATGTAAAAGGTTGCATGTTTTATTATAACAACGATGGGGTTTATTGCTTTTGATTAAATAACAATTTTAATAGAATTTTTTCTATGATTACATAAAGAAGTTTTGCCTTTATGTATGTGAAGTTTAATAACGCACTATATTTTTTAATGTATGCGTTAGTTTTCAAGTGTGCATTTGAAAAAAAAAAGGTAAGGAGAGAAAGAACTTTTATATTAATTTAAAAGAAAAAAATGTATACAAAATAAAAATAAAAATAAGTAAGTATGCATTTTAAAGACATTTTGAAGAAATGTCTAGAAACTAATTTTATAAGGGGGAAAACAAAAATATCTACAATAGGGCAAATCTTAATCAGTATGTGACATAAGAAAAGAAGGGGCAAAAATAAAAAGAAAGGGGAAAAGTGTAGATATTTGATGGGAAATTTCTAGAGAGGGGCTTTAGAATAAAAAGACCACACCCCTCCTTTCTTCGAATTATAAACAGTACATATTTCCTTTTCCCTCAGTCGGAAACAACCGAGAAACAAAACCTAAAATTTCTGCTCTCATCCCTAATCTTGCCATTCAATCAGGTTCTTATGCAAATTGAAGATAAAAGAAGATTCCCAATTCAGTATAAGGATAACAATCGAAAGCTATTTGTTGCAGAGCTGTAGGATTGCAATTTGGATTTTGGAGTTAGTGAAGTTTTAACGTTTCTTCTCTTTTTGGTTTGATTTGGGTATGCATGTTGAAATAAAGGTTAAATCTTTATATAGTTGTATGTTAGCTTCGTCGCCCCCCCCCCCCTTCCCACAGTATGATTTATTTCTGAATTCTTGGCTATTAAAATGGATTTGAATGAGGTTTGTTGTA
The DNA here is from genome assembly GCA_030737875.1 of Allium sativum. Taxonomy (NCBI): domain Eukaryota; kingdom Viridiplantae; phylum Streptophyta; class Magnoliopsida; order Asparagales; family Amaryllidaceae; genus Allium; species Allium sativum. The sequence goes on from CM060913.1 coordinate 637,804,980, forward strand.
GTATTGGGAATTTGTGGTTATTGTACATTGAAATTTGTTGTGTGCATACAACTTTATTGCATGCAAGATGTATGTTTAATTGCCTCATACTTGTTGAAAAATTTGAAATTTCTTTTCAATAACCATCAAATTGTTTATCAACGAAATTTTAAACATAGAAAATAGACCAGTAGATGGAGCTACTATAAAATTTTTGAATGTAAATGGTTAGTTTTCGAATTTTTATGAATTTTACAAACTTGGTATATGTAAATGAGATTTATGAATTTGAGCTGAAAGTTATTGATCAAGAACTACAAATCTGTACTATTTGGCATATTTTCTGCCTTTGATATTTTGTACACATAAACTACATTCATATTCAAAACTACTGTAAAAATTTTGAGTTAAAAATATTGTTTCGAATTTTTATGATTTTTACTAGTTGGATATATGAAAACTGAGATTTTCAAAGCACAGCAGAAAATGTAATGTAAAGAACATGAAATCTGTACCAATTGATAAAGAATTTAGCTTTAAAATTTTGTACACATAAACTGCATTCATATTCAAAGCTACTGTAAAAATTTTGAGTTAAAAATATTAAATTTCGAATTTTTATGGTTTTTGCAAGTTGGATATGTGAAAACTGAGATTTTTAAAGCACAGCAGAAAATGAAATGTGAAGAACATGAAATCTGTACCAATTGGTCAGGAATTTAGCTTTGAAACTTTGTACACATAAACTACATTCATATTCAAAGCTACTATAAAAATTTTGAGTTAAAAATATTAAATTTTGAATTTTTATGATTTTTTCAATTTGGGTATATGAAAATTGAGATTTTTAGAACACAACAGAAAATGGAATGTGAAGAACATGAAATATGTACCAATTGGAAAGGAATTTTGCTTTGAAATTTTCTATAAATAAACTAAATTCATATTCAAAGCTACTATAAAAATTGTGAGTTAAAAATATTAAATTTCGAATTTCTGTGATTTTTGCAAGTTGGGTATATAAAAAAAATGAGATTTTTAGAACACAACAAAAAATGGGGTGTGCAGAATATGAAATCTGTACCAAATGGTTTTGAGTTTGGTTCTCAAATTTGGTACATATAAACTAGACTGATATTCATAGGTACTGTAAAAAAATTTAGCTTAAAAGATTAAATGTTAATTTTATATGATTTTTACAAAATTGTATATGTAAATTAATATTTTTAGGTCTAAACACAAATTGTTTTGGGTATAACTTTTTGCTTTCTTATGGGATTTTGATAAGTCTTGAAGTTTTGTAAAGCTTAGAAAATATGTTACGACTTTTATGTTTTAAGATTTGTATAAATTTAAGATTTAGATTGTCAAAAACTTGATTCTTTGCAGCTGGTCCGTCAATAAAGATAGAATGATTTTTAAGACATGACTTACAAACCAAATTTCATATTTAGGATTTTGAGACAATTGTTGATCTACATAAGTGGCTTTCAAATACGATTTATAACATTATAACTTTGTGGAATAGTTATTTGTGTGTATTTTTAATAAGTGGAATTTACTCTCATTTAATAAATATTAATGTAATGCAATTTGGTATTGGACGCAGGTGCATTACTTAAGTAGTTACTATTTGGAATTATATGACACTTTTTGAATTGATGTGGTTTTGGTTCTTCATTGAGTTGGCATATTTATATGTCATTCTTATGATGATATCTTTTTCTCCATCGCAACTATTGTGATTTGATTTATATTGTCATATTGTTTTATATATGATATTTATTATGAGTATCATATTGACTTGTACATGATACTCTGACTTGATTTATTTTATCATATTGTTTTTATATATGATAAAGTTGAATATCAACTTTGTTTGTTTAATTCGGTTGTGATTATTATTTTGCATGTGATGGTACATTTTCAAAACAAGATTAAGTTTACAAAGTGTTTTGACGTTACAAACCCTTTGAACTTCATGGCGTATTTATTATAAAATAGCATTACAAGAATGTTTTTGATTTTGGGATTGGGATAGATTGGACTCGTTGTACCAATGGAGCAAAACTCCATCTTAGTCGACCTGATTTAGGATCGCTACCTAAATCGGTGGTTTTAAATTCCGTCCATCAACCACCAAAGGTCAAACGGTCTGCTACATTGGGCAATTTTGTTGTTTTGATCGGGATTCCCGATCGGTGGGTCATGGACTACAACAGATGGAGGCATGGGGGTCCCACGTGTAGTACTGTGAAAAGGTAGCATACGGCCTTCGCCTTAGACCGTCTTGGTTATCCTGGGTTGATCGCCAGGTGTGTTATGGCGCTATGATCAGATTATGGTGCTGATGTCTCGATGCGCGCTCGAGCTATACCACTGTGATTCAATACTAGCGTCTGTTTATTTGGTGTATTATGAGTCGAGTTATATTTATCTCATAATCCCCTAATGTTTATGCTTGTGTATTAGTATGGAACTGTGATTTATAAAGCTGAGTTGAAGTGGTGGATGAAGAATATTAAATTTGTACCAATTTGTAATGAAATTGGTTATGAAATTTTTACTGAGGAACCTTTACTATTATATAAAGCTACTGTAGAAATTTTGAATGGAAATGTTTAATCTTTGAATTTATATGATTTTCTTTACTTGAGTATATGAAAATTGAGATTTGTAAAGCCGAGCCGAAGTGGGTGATGAAGAATATTAAATCTGTACCAATTGGTAACGAAATTGATTATGAAATTTTTACTAAAGAATCTTTAATAGTATATGATGCTACTATAGAAATTTTGATTGAAAATGTTCAACTTTCGAATTTTATATGATCTTCTTAACTAGTATATGAATCTTTGCTAGTATAATGGCCATTTGTCAAAAAATGGATAGTAGGATATTTTAAAATGTAGTCCATCAAATGTAAAATTTGAACGTTTCAAATGTAAAAATGGATAGTAGGATATTTTTTTTTACAAATGGTCATTGTACTAGCAAAGATTCATATACTAGTTAAGAAGATCATATAAAATTCGAAAGTTGAACATTTTCAATCAAATTTTCTATAGTAGCTTCATATACTATTAAAGATTCCTCAGTAAAAATTTCATAATCAATTTCGATACCAGTTGGTACAGATTTAATATTCTTCATCAACCACTTCGGCTCGGCTTTATAAATCTCAATTTTCATATACTCAGGTTAAGAAAATCATATAAATTCGGAAATTAAACATTTCCATTCAAAATTTCTCCAGTAGCTTCATATAATAGTAAAGGTTCATCAGTAAAAATTTCATAACCAATTTCATTACCAATTTGTACAAATTTAATATTCTTCATCAACCACTTCAACTCAGCTTTATAAATCAAAGTTTCGTACTAATACACAAGTATAAATATTAGGGGATTATAAGATAAATATAACTCAACTCATAACATACCAAATAAACAGATGCTAGTATTGTAAAATCACAGTGGTAGAGCTTGAGCACGCATCGAGACATGTAACGACCCAGCGGTTTTCGGCCCGAAAATCGACACAAATACCCTTTACCGTATTCATGCCGATCCTCCAAGCACCGGAAACACTGGAACGTTTAGAAAGAAATTAGAGGGTGAGATAAGAAAGAAAGAAATATTAGAATAGAAGAAGAAGAATCAACATAGAGTCTCACATCGCAGCGGGACAAAATATAATACAGAAATAATCTTTATTGAGAGCTTTTGAAAATACCTACAGTATCAGAGTACAACACACATCTGGACAGTTTGATAATCTGTTCTCATATATATAATCACACAGCGGAACATCATTCGTCTGAACATCTTCAGCTAGTCTCTGGACTTCTGAGTACCTGATAACCTGAACCTGTACACCTCGGTCTAACCCGAGCATTTACAAAACACCGGGTCAGTCTGGTGGACCAGAGTGAGATAACTCGCACAACATTAAGGAATCACACAACTTGATTTTAAAGTTAAAATCCTTTCGAAAGAAAAAGATAATCGTAAGACCAATCCACACATAAACACGGACGGTTTTTACCTTACGATAATCCAAACCAGTTTTCGAAATCTATATCTTCTCTGATATTATCATAATGTCTAAGTACAAATAATTAACACATCTAGAGGAACGCTTGCATCTCACGCTTCCCGTATATAGTATACAATCGAAAACCGCGGGCGCTTATTGGATATTGGATTTCCAACTTGACAAGGTATGGGACCACCTTCCGCACGTGAATCTCTAGAGGCGAATACACAGGGTTCAACAAGAACGTCTTGCAACCCGGCCCTCACATGACCGACCACTCATTTCGCTTGAGTGTATCGAATGTATATCCCCAACGGTTGGACTCAAACCACCGTTCCCGAATGGGCAGAATCGATAGAATAAGAAACAAAAGGGATTTCTCTAGATAGGTGATTATACATCCTAATGGGAGCGACCCACATAGCCATGCTGCCTGCCCGATTTTTGTCATCTCCCGGTTGATGAGGCTTGAGGTCAGAACACATCTGATCATCATACACTTTGAATGCCACATCGTCAGCTCCGCCAAATCACTAATTGACGTCCACAAAAATACTCTAGTCGTTAAGCTAGAGAAGGTGTCCAGTCTTCTCTGCCACCAACAGAGATACGTTTGTAAAAATCAACGTACGTGACCCTTAAGAACTACTCTGTCAGACATCCGTCCATACAAGTCATCCAGGAACAGGATGAACCGAAGGCACTCTCCTACTGCATCCAATATAGGAATCACCCCATGGATCAGTAGCGATAGTCCTTGCAATCCACAGTTTCAACCACGACAGAACCCCAGTATATCTCCGGGTCGAATCAGAGATTGTAAGTGGTTCTTCCGCTTTATGAAGATCTATGGTCTTCACATGCTCCCTCTCGATCGTCACTTGATCCCTTCTATATATTCGTACTCGTTGGCCGGAATGGTTTTCGAATAAACATTCGATCCCGGTCTTTCCATACCAACAATCGTAAAGGTCAGACTTGATAGTCGGTTATTTAACTATCAAGTAAACATCCATGAAATCACAAAAATAGATTTACTGGTCTGGTACTCAGCATCATTTGGCTCTTTTAAAATTTTCATTCAATTTCGTTTTAGTTCTGTCACTAGGGAAAATATCATTCCATCTCATTTCCGTTACTTTGGAAATCTTATCACACATACCTGACATTACCAAACTAGTATCACCCTTGGATAGTCCCGAAGCCATTCAAGTTGGGGTATTTTAATTACCTCTCAGACCTTGATCAACCACGTTCTTATCTTCAGGTAACTACGAGTTTGTAATTCAAAAACCCTATATTAAATCTCACGCCCTACCAGTTAAATTATAGCTTTACCGTTCTTCTTATCTTTTGGAAGATTCTTTCTATAATTAAAAATTTCTTACTAAACATTACTTTGCTTAATTCTCGATTTATTTAGAAAAACTTTATTTTAAAACTGGATTATCATTACAATCCTATTTCCCACCCTTTACCAAGCTCAAACTTTACCCTTTTTTTTTCTTTCCAATCCCTTTGATTTTCGAGAAATCTCTTTTCCATTCTCTGGATTTAACTTAATTCCTTTTCCAATTCAAAAACGCCGCCTAACTCACTTTTCATTTAAAGCCTTGTTTTATCAATCTAAGTTACACATAAACCCTTTACCCCTTCATTTCCTTCCATTTAAATCAAATGTTAAGTAATGTTATTATTCAACATCTCGTATTCGTTTAGAACTCTTATCACTTCGTTAAAACCCCAGTTCAAATATAAACTTGTTCAAAACTTCCTTTCAAAACTCACTTGGTTAACATAACCATCTCTTTAGCCCATTCTTAGTTAATTTCTTTTTTTAAATTAATTAAATATAATTAATTTAAATAACTTCTTTTAATCATTCATGATTAACCAAATACCAAATTGCCAGGTTATTTCCTGCTCTTTATTTATAATCCTCAATAACATAAGAATTCATTTTATAAAACAAATTTCATAATTTCTATATAAGCTTTAAATAAATAACTAATTGAATATTTATTTCCTTTTTAAATAACCTTTAATGCAATAACTTTCAAAATATATTCATAACTCAAATATTATCGATTTACTATCGATAAAATCCATATTTTATAAATTGATTGATTTATAAGCCAGGTGATGCCAATTACCCAACCCGTATCATCCATCAGCATAAATGTTGAAATATATTTCAACAATCAACAATAACCAATTATTTCTGATAATTTTTATATCGCATCATTAATCAATCACAACCAATTCAAACAATTTCAAACACGTTTATAAACATGACCAATCAGGGGAAATTACTCTATTTGGGTCAAATCCTAACGATTGGTGTTTTACTGAAATTAAACAACCGTTTAATTTCAGAATTTGAATCAACAATAAATATATACCACTAGCAAACAGTCAATCACTAACAACAAGAACAAGCAAAATAAAAACCCAATTTATATAAAATATAAATGGGAAGAGCTGAGTGAGTTTAACTCACCTGGATTTAAATCCGTCAATGAACAGTCTGTTTGATCAAATTTAACTGACGTTTAATTCTAATAGAAATTCCAGTTTACTTCAGATCTGAACCAGACTCGCTCCATCTTGAAGTATTCGTCTCCATGGTCCCGACGCAACTGACCGCGCCTGAATCCGAGACCGTATGAGTGAGAAATCACGTATGAACTAAATTAAAAATTAAAAACATGGTTTCCTTTTAAATTAATTATTGGGCTTACCTTACCTTTCCACCGGCCCAACAAATGAACCCGACCCGCCTTGATTAAAACCCTACCTCGTAACCCTTATTTTCATTAGCAAGCCGCCTCCACAAATTTGCTTCAGACGAAACCGAACCCTAATCCCCAATCAAAACTCTAAGCCCCTCTTTCCCTATTCGATGGCGTCGCCACCTCGTCTGCCCTTCGATCCACTGTCAGGGCTTCGCGACCAAACCCCTATCGTGGCATCGACTCCGAGTTTTTCCCCGATCGACGCTCCTCCGTTTAAGCTAAGTTTTCTTTTGATTTTAGTAATATTTTGCTTTGATTTTCTAGTTTTGAATTGGGTTTTCTTCTTTGGTTTCGACTGTGATTTGAATGAAAACTTGTTGAGTGGTTGCGGGTATTTATAGTTGGGGGTCTTTGTTGGGATAAGATCACTGTCTATCACCGTATACGAATTGTTATTCCAACCTAGATTCAAATCTTAAGTTAGATTTTGGCTCAGATTTTTGTCTAGGGTTCCAGCACATGTTATCCATTCGAATAGAAATTTGATAGAACTGATCAAATGACAGTGAATTTATACATTGTTTGTGGTGGATTTTATGGTACGGTTTTGATATGGATTCGATTTTTGAAATATATATTGCCGTGTTAATTTATGCTAGGCCTGCGGCTATGACTCGTCAATTTATTCAGAGATTTTTGAACTTTATTGCAGATTTGATTTCCCTTTTTAAATATAAGTAGACGGTGAATTTTTGGTATCAGAATTCCATTGTTTATACATGTGAGTTTGTTGTTCGATAAAGATTTTTGTTTGGATTTTTGATCTAGGTTCGAAATGGATTTTGATTGACATTGGATAGATTATATAGTCGTGAGCTATGCATTGTTTATTTCATTACAGACATTTGAAACTATATATCTTGCGTTGGATTTTTAAACATATGGCAGTCACTGTATCCTATAAGGATTCGATTTGTACATCATATATATATGAATCAATATATTAATTTACTTGCTTGTACAGCAAAGAAAACAGTATCTGTACATCTATATTTTAGATCTTTCTTAGCTGTTTTCTTTGGCTGATACATTTTCTTTTGTAGACGAGACAACTCATCCTTTTTTTTTCCAATACAGCTATGTATTGTCTTGCTGTTCCTTACTATCTTAGCTGCTCCTACCCCTAAACTCTTTAGCTGTTCATTGAGATACATAGGACCTGATATATGTATCTCCATAGATTTATTTATTCTTAGTTGTATGTCCATAAAGATTTGATTTATACCTATGCTTCTGCTCATACATCTCTGTCCAAATTTGATGCATAGATATATATATTTTTCCCCTTCTTCTTGATGTATGACTATACATACTTTAGTTGCTTAGCTGCTATTGCTTAGCTATTCATAGTACGACTCAGATTTATCTACATTGCTGTTTATAACTTTATGAAATCATCCCTTATGGGTTTCTCTCTTTTCTTTTCGCAGATCAACATTGATCGAGACGTGGATTTTCTGATTTCTCAAAAGAAGCAAAAGGCTGCTGATGTTAAATATTTGGATCCTGTTTAGTTGTTTGTATTGTTTTGTTTTGTAAATATATCCATATATTTGTTCTCAATGTGATGTAAAAAGATGCACCTGTTAATTTCTTTCTTTCTATTTGCTTTATGGCTCTTTGTAATTTTATTTACACATCAATTGGTGACAAGTGAAATATATAATTTATGGTTCCATTCCACTGATAGAAAATGCATGTTACACCTTGTAATATTAGATTAACACTTGATGTTTAAGGTTTCATTTTACTGTGTTGAAATGGTTTCTTTTGCTTTGAACTTAAAAAGTAATTAAAGTATATACCTCTTTGGAACGAACCACTTAATGCAGCTACTCTGTATTCCTAGGCAAAATGCTTTACCTTTCATGTTACAGACTGAAGACAATGCAACACTGAATAATTTGCCACTTGGTGCTCAATTTACCAAACAAATCAAACATACGATTTACAAAACAAACGGCTTGGTATTGAGATGTGGTGTAATACCAAGTAACAATCTACCACAATTACCATTGGATTTATAGTGGTATTATTAACATTTGGTGTATCAATATGACAAGGATTCTTATTTATTTAAAACAACATTCCCCATTCCAAACAGTATAGAGTTCGAAACCAAATAAAAAAAAAAATTTGGTTTTAAGTAATATTCCATTTACATAAAATCCCTTTAATATAAATAAATTCGATTAAGATCCATTATAATTCCAATAAAATATATAAACTGATTTAAATATTATATTTTAAATGGCCGACAAATCTGGGATGTTACATTCTTCCCCCCTTAAAATAATTTCGTCCTCGAAATTGTAAGGTAAGAAGAAGTTTCGAATCATGTTATTTTTAAAATCATTACTGTTGAATTAAATTTAACATAAATTCGAACTCTAAAATTTTGCTAGTATTTCCCTTGCATAGCTCGATCGGTATGACTACACTGACACTCTGGGCCTTAATTTCTTAAATTGATTCTATTTAACCGGATTTAGTTTCACCTCCATATTTGATTCAATTGACGAACTGATTTCTAATCAGTTCAACTTTATTTCATAATTCCATTTGATTTCAAATCAAATCCATCAGAACAAACAAACAAACCCTCCATATCACTATAATACAGAAAATATTTTTTTTTTTTTTTTTTTAAATATACCTTGGGTAAAATTATTTCATCTACCCCCGTTATAAAACAATATTGTATCTGTCCACTAGTTCACTGCTTCTCAACACTTGAACCAGTTAAATAACACAATACAAAACATTTTTATATAGAATTTACAAACACGCTCTCATATATATACACTCAACTCAATCTAGGGTGTTACTAACCCCATCTCTATTGAGTTATGCCACAGAGCCAAGGTTATTACTCAACCAATAGCTCTGATACCACTGTAACGACCCAGCGGTTTTCGGCCCGAAAATCGACACAAATACCCTTTACCGTATTCATGCCGATCCTCCAAGCACCGGAAACACTGGAACGTTTAGAAAGAAATTAGAGGGTGAGATAAGAAAGAAAGAAATATTAGAATAGAAGAAGAAGAATCAACATAGAGTCTCACATCGCAGCGGGACAAAATATAATACAGAAATAATCTTTATTGAGAGCTTTTGAAAATACCTACAGTATCAGAGTACAACACACATCTGGACAGTTTGATAATCTGTTCTCATATATATAATCACACAGCGGAACATCATTCGTCTGAACATCTTCAGCTAGTCTCTGGACTTCTGAGTACCTGATAACCTGAACCTGTACACCTCGGTCTAACCCGAGCATTTACAAAACACCGGGTCAGTCTGGTGGACCAGAGTGAGATAACTCGCACAACATTAAGGAATCACACAACTTGATTTTAAAGTTAAAATCCTTTCGAAAGAAAAAGATAATCGTAAGACCAATCCACACATAAACACGGACGGTTTTTACCTTACGATAATCCAAACCAGTTTTCGAAATCTATATCTTCTCTGATATTATCATAATGTCTAAGTACAAATAATTAACACATCTAGAGGAACGCTTGCATCTCACGCTTCCCGTATATAGTATACAATCGAAAACCGCGGGCGCTTATTGGATATTGGATTTCCAACTTGACAAGGTATGGGACCACCTTCCGCACGTGAATCTCTAGAGGCGAATACACAGGGTTCAACAAGAACGTCTTGCAACCCGGCCCTCACATGACCGACCACTCATTTCGCTTGAGTGTATCGAATGTATATCCCCAACGGTTGGACTCAAACCACCGTTCCCGAATGGGCAGAATCGATAGAATAAGAAACAAAAGGGATTTCTCTAGATAGGTGATTATACATCCTAATGGGAGCGACCCACATAGCCATGCTGCCTGCCCGATTTTTGTCATCTCCCGGTTGATGAGGCTTGAGGTCAGAACACATCTGATCATCATACACTTTGAATGCCACATCGTCAGCTCCGCCAAATCACTAATTGACGTCCACAAAAATACTCTAGTCGTTAAGCTAGAGAAGGTGTCCAGTCTTCTCTGCCACCAACAGAGATACGTTTGTAAAAATCAACGTACGTGACCCTTAAGAACTACTCTGTCAGACATCCGTCCATACAAGTCATCCAGGAACAGGATGAACCGAAGGCACTCTCCTACTGCATCCAATATAGGAATCACCCCATGGATCAGTAGCGATAGTCCTTGCAATCCACAGTTTCAACCACGACAGAACCCCAGTATATCTCCGGGTCGAATCAGAGATTGTAAGTGGTTCTTCCGCTTTATGAAGATCTATGGTCTTCACATGCTCCCTCTCGATCGTCACTTGATCCCTTCTATATATTCGTACTCGTTGGCCGGAATGGTTTTCGAATAAACATTCGATCCCGGTCTTTCCATACCAACAATCGTAAAGGTCAGACTTGATAGTCGGTTATTTAACTATCAAGTAAACATCCATGAAATCACAAAAATAGATTTACTGGTCTGGTACTCAGCATCATTTGGCTCTTTTAAAATTTTCATTCAATTTCGTTTTAGTTCTGTCACTAGGGAAAATATCATTCCATCTCATTTCCGTTACTTTGGAAATCTTATCACACATACCTGACATTACCAAACTAGTATCACCCTTGGATAGTCCCGAAGCCATTCAAGTTGGGGTATTTTAATTACCTCTCAGACCTTGATCAACCACGTTCTTATCTTCAGGTAACTACGAGTTTGTAATTCAAAAACCCTATATTAAATCTCACGCCCTACCAGTTAAATTATAGCTTTACCGTTCTTCTTATCTTTTGGAAGATTCTTTCTATAATTAAAAATTTCTTACTAAACATTACTTTGCTTAATTCTCGATTTATTTAGAAAAACTTTATTTTAAAACTGGATTATCATTACAATCCTATTTCCCACCCTTTACCAAGCTCAAACTTTACCCTTTTTTTTTCTTTCCAATCCCTTTGATTTTCGAGAAATCTCTTTTCCATTCTCTGGATTTAACTTAATTCCTTTTCCAATTCAAAAACGCCGCCTAACTCACTTTTCATTTAAAGCCTTGTTTTATCAATCTAAGTTACACATAAACCCTTTACCCCTTCATTTCCTTCCATTTAAATCAAATGTTAAGTAATGTTATTATTCAACATCTCGTATTCGTTTAGAACTCTTATCACTTCGTTAAAACCCCAGTTCAAATATAAACTTGTTCAAAACTTCCTTTCAAAACTCACTTGGTTAACATAACCATCTCTTTAGCCCATTCTTAGTTAATTTCTTTTTTTAAATTAATTAAATATAATTAATTTAAATAACTTCTTTTAATCATTCATGATTAACCAAATACCAAATTGCCAGGTTATTTCCTGCTCTTTATTTATAATCCTCAATAACATAAGAATTCATTTTATAAAACAAATTTCATAATTTCTATATAAGCTTTAAATAAATAACTAATTGAATATTTATTTCCTTTTTAAATAACCTTTAATGCAATAACTTTCAAAATATATTCATAACTCAAATATTATCGATTTACTATCGATAAAATCCATATTTTATAAATTGATTGATTTATAAGCCAGGTGATGCCAATTACCCAACCCGTATCATCCATCAGCATAAATGTTGAAATATATTTCAACAATCAACAATAACCAATTATTTCTGATAATTTTTATATCGCATCATTAATCAATCACAACCAATTCAAACAATTTCAAACACGTTTATAAACATGACCAATCAGGGGAAATTACTCTATTTGGGTCAAATCCTAACGATTGGTGTTTTACTGAAATTAAACAACCGTTTAATTTCAGAATTTGAATCAACAATAAATATATACCACTAGCAAACAGTCAATCACTAACAACAAGAACAAGCAAAATAAAAACCCAATTTATATAAAATATAAATGGGAAGAGCTGAGTGAGTTTAACTCACCTGGATTTAAATCCGTCAATGAACAGTCTGTTTGATCAAATTTAACTGACGTTTAATTCTAATAGAAATTCCAGTTTACTTCAGATCTGAACCAGACTCGCTCCATCTTGAAGTATTCGTCTCCATGGTCCCGACGCAACTGACCGCGCCTGAATCCGAGACCGTATGAGTGAGAAATCACGTATGAACTAAATTAAAAATTAAAAACATGGTTTCCTTTTAAATTAATTATTGGGCTTACCTTACCTTTCCACCGGCCCAACAAATGAACCCGACCCGCCTTGATTAAAACCCTACCTCGTAACCCTTATTTTCATTAGCAAGCCGCCTCCACAAATTTGCTTCAGACGAAACCGAACCCTAATCCCCAATCAAAACTCTAAGCCCCTCTTTCCCTATTCGATGGCGTCGCCACCTCGTCTGCCCTTCGATCCACTGTCAGGGCTTCGCGACCAAACCCCTATCGTGGCATCGACTCCGAGTTTTTCCCCGATCGACGCTCCTCCGTTTAAGCTAAGTTTTCTTTTGATTTTAGTAATATTTTGCTTTGATTTTCTAGTTTTGAATTGGGTTTTCTTCTTTGGTTTCGACTGTGATTTGAATGAAAACTTGTTGAGTGGTTGCGGGTATTTATAGTTGGGGGTCTTTGTTGGGATAAGATCACTGTCTATCACCGTATACGAATTGTTATTCCAACCTAGATTCAAATCTTAAGTTAGATTTTGGCTCAGATTTTTGTCTAGGGTTCCAGCACATGTTATCCATTCGAATAGAAATTTGATAGAACTGATCAAATGACAGTGAATTTATACATTGTTTGTGGTGGATTTTATGGTACGGTTTTGATATGGATTCGATTTTTGAAATATATATTGCCGTGTTAATTTATGCTAGGCCTGCGGCTATGACTCGTCAATTTATTCAGAGATTTTTGAACTTTATTGCAGATTTGATTTCCCTTTTTAAATATAAGTAGACGGTGAATTTTTGGTATCAGAATTCCATTGTTTATACATGTGAGTTTGTTGTTCGATAAAGATTTTTGTTTGGATTTTTGATCTAGGTTCGAAATGGATTTTGATTGACATTGGATAGATTATATAGTCGTGAGCTATGCATTGTTTATTTCATTACAGACATTTGAAACTATATATCTTGCGTTGGATTTTTAAACATATGGCAGTCACTGTATCCTATAAGGATTCGATTTGTACATCATATATATATGAATCAATATATTAATTTACTTGCTTGTACAGCAAAGAAAACAGTATTTGTACATCTATATTTTAGATCTTTCTTAGCTGTTTTCTTTGGCTGATACATTTTCTTTTGTAGACGAGACAACTCATCCTTTTTTTTTCCAATACAGCTATGTATTGTCTTGCTGTTCCTTACTATCTTAGCTGCTCCTACCCCTAAACTCTTTAGCTGTTCATTGAGATACATAGGACCTGATATATGTATCTCCATAGATTTATTTATTCTTAGTTGTATGTCCATAAAGATTTGATTTATACCTATGCTTCTGCTCATACATCTCTGTCCAAATTTGATGCATAGATATATATATTTTTCCCCTTCTTCTTGATGTATGACTATACATACTTTAGTTGCTTAGCTGCTATTGCTTAACTATTCATAGTACGACTCAGATTTATCTACATTGCTGTTTATAACTTTATGAAATCATCCCTTATGGGTTTCTCTCTTTTCTTTTCGCAGATCAACATTGATCGAGACGTGGATTTTCTGATTTCTCAAAAGAAGCAAAAGGCTGCTGATGTTAAATATTTGGATCCTGTTTAGTTGTTTGTATTGTTTTGTTTTGTAAATATATCCATATATTTGTTCTCAATGTGATGTAAAAAGATGCACCTGTTAATTTCTTTCTTTCTATTTGCTTTATGGCTCTTTGTAATTTTATTTACACATCAATTGGTGACAAGTGAAATATATAATTTATGGTTCCATTCCACTGATAGAAAATGCATGTTACACCTTGTAATATTAGATTAACACTTGATGTTTAAGGTTTCATTTTACTGTGTTGAAATGGTTTCTTTTGCTTTGAACTTAAAAAGTAATTAAAGTATATACCTCTTTGGAACGAACCACTTAATGCAGCTACTCTGTATTCCTAGGCAAAATGCTTTACCTTTCATGTTACAGACTGAAGACAATGCAACACTGAATAATTTGCCACTTGGTGCTCAATTTACCAAACAAATCAAACATACGATTTACAAAACAAACGGCTTGGTATTGAGATGTGGTGTAATACCAAGTAACAATCTACCACAATTACCATTGGATTTATAGTGGTATTATTAACATTTGGTGTATCAATATGACAAGGATTCTTATTTATTTAAAACAACATTCCCCATTCCAAACAGTATAGAGTTCGAAACCAAATAAAAAAAAAAAATTTGGTTTTAAGTAATATTCCATTTACATAAAATCCCTTTAATATAAATAAATTCGATTAAGATCCATTATAATTCCAATAAAATATATAAACTGATTTAAATATTATATTTTAAATGGCCGACAAATCTGGGATGTTACAAGACATCAGCACTGTAATCTACTCATAGCGCAATAACACATCTGGCGATCAATCCAGGATAACCAAGACGGTCTAAGGCGAAGGCCGTATGCTACCCGTTCACGGTACTGTACGTGGGACCCCCACGCCTTCATCTGTTGTAGTCCGTGACCCGCCGATCGGGAATCCCGATCAAAACACCAAAATCGCCTAATGTAGCAGACCGTTTGACCTTTGGTGGTAGATGGGTGGAATTTAAAACCACCGATTTAGGTTGCGATCCTGAATCGGGTCGACCAAGATGGAGTTTTGGTCCATTGGTACAACAGAGTCCAATCTATCCCAATCCCAAAATCAAAAACATTTTTGAAATGCTATTTTATAATAAATATGCCATGAAGTTCAAAGTGTTTATAACTTCAAAAACCTTTGTAAACTTAATCATGTTTTGAAAATGTACCATCACATGCAAAACAAAATAATAATCACAACTTGAATTAAATAAACAAAGTTGATATTCAATTTTATCATGTATAAAAACAATATGATAAAATAAATCAAGTCAGAGTATCATGTATAAGTCAATATGATACTCATAATAAATACCATATATAAAACAATATGATAATATAAATCAAATCACAATAGTTGCGATAGAGTAAAAGATATCATCATAAGAATGACATATAAATATGCCAACTCAATGAAGAATAATGACCACATCAATTCAAAAAGTGTCATATAATTCCAAATAGTAACTACTTAAGTAATGCACTTGCATCCCACACCACTATGCATTACTTTAATATTTACTAAATGGGAGTAAATTCCACTTATTGAAAATACACACAAATAACTATTTCAAAAAGTTATAATGTTATAAATCGTATTTGAAAGCCACTTATGTAGATCAATAATTGTCTCAAAATCCTAAATATGAAATTTGGTTAGTAAGTCATGACTTAAAAATGATTCTATCTTTATGGACAGACCAGCTGCAAAGAATTAAGTTTTTGACAATCTAGACATTAAATTTATACAAGTATTAAAAGATAAAAGTCGTAACACATTTTCTAAGCTTTCCAAAACTTCAATACTTATCAAAATCCCATAAGAAACCAAAAAGTTATACACAAAACAATTTGCGTTTAGGCCTGAAAATATCAATTTACATATACTATTTTGTAAAAATCATATAAAATTAACATTTAATCTTTTAAAGCTAAATTTTTATACAGTACCTTTGAATATCAGTCTAGTTTATACGTACCAAATTTGAGAACCAAACTCAAAACCATTTGGTACAGATTTCATATTCTGCACACCTCATTTTCTGCTGTGTTCTAAAAGTCTCAATTTTTATATACCCAAACAGCAAAAATCATAGAAATCCAAAATTTAATACTTTTAACTCAAATTTTGTATAGCAGCTTTGAATTTGAACGTAGTTTATTTGTACAAAATTTCAATACTAAATTCCTTACCAATTGGTAAAGATTTTATGTTCTTCACATTCCATTTTTTGTTGTGTTCTAAAAATCTCAATTTTCATATATCCAACTTGCAAAAATCATAAAAATTCGAAAATTTAATATTTTCAACTCAAAGTTTTTGCAGTAGCTTTGAATATGAATGTAGTTTATGTGTACAAAATTTCAAAGTTAAATTCCTTACCAATTAGTACAAATTTCATGTTCTTCACATTTCATTTTCTGTTGTGCTTTGAAAATCTCAGTTTTCATATATCCAACTTGCAAAAATCACATAAATTCGAAATTTAATATTTTTAACTCAAATTTTTTACAGTAGCTATGAATATGAATGTAGTTTATGTGTAAAAAAATTCAAAGCTAAATTCCTTATCAATTGGTACAAATTTCATGTTCTTTACATTTCATTTTCTGCTGTGCTTTGAAAATCTCAGTTTTCATATATCCAAATTGCAAAATTCGTAGAAATTCGAAACAACATTTTTAACTCAAAATTTTTATGGTAGCTTTGAATATGAATGTTGTTTATGTGTATAAAATTTCAAAGCCAGAAAATATACCAATGGTATAGATTTGTAGTTCTTAATCAATAACTTTCAGCTCAAATTTATAAATCTCATTTACATATACCAAGTTTGTAAAATTCATAAAAATTCGAAAATTAACCATTTACATTCAAAATTTTTACAATAGCTCCACCCACCGGTCTATTTTCTATTATTAAAATTTCAAAGTCAAATTCCTTACCGTTTGGTACAAATTTCATATTCTTTAGCTGATATTTTCAGCTTGGATTTATAAACCTCAATTGCATATAAAAAAAGTCAAAATTTCTTTTCAATAACCATCAAATTGTTTACCAATGAGGTAATCATACATACACCTTGCATACATTAAAGTTGTATGCATTCAACAAGTATGAGGGAATTAAACATACATCTTGCATGCAATAAAGTTGTATGCATACAACAAATTTCAATGTACAATAACCACAAATTCCCAATACTACAACAAACCTCATTCAAATCCATTTCAATGGCCAAGAATTCAGAAATAAATCATACTTAAAGGGAAGGTGGAGGGAAAGAAGCCAACATATAACTGTGTAAAGATTTAACCTTTATTTCAACATGCATACCCAAATTAAACCAAAAAGTGAAGAAAGGTTAAAACTTCACTTACCTCAAAATCCAAATTGCAATCCTACAGCTCTACAACAGCTAGCTTTTGATTGCTATCTTTATATTGAATTGAGAATCTTCTTTTATCTTCGGTTTGTATAAAAACTTTATTGAATGGCAAGATTAGGGATGAGAAAGAGAAATTTTCGGTTTTGTTTCTCTGTTGTTTCCGACTGAGGAAAAAAGAAATACATACTGTTTATAATTCGGAGAAAGGAGGGGTGTGGTATTTTTATTTTAAAGCCCCTTTTTAGAACTTTCCCATCAAATATCTACACTTTTTGCCCTTCTTTTTATTTTTACCCCTTCTTTTCTTATGTCACATAATGATTAAGATTTGCCCTATTGTAGATATTTTTGTTTCCCCCTTATAAAATTAGTTTCTAGAGATTTCATAAAATGTCTTTAAAATGCATACTTACTTATTTTTATTTTTATTTTGTGTACATTTTTTTTTTCTTTTAAATTAATATAAAAGTTCTTTCTCTCCTTCCCTTTTTTTTTCAAATGCACACTTGAAAACTAACACATACATAAAAAAACACAATGTGTTATTAAACTTCTCATACATAAAGGTGTTAAGTATATTTATGTAAATATCTGCGTCATAGGTATGATAAAGATAAAGCTGGATCCGGGAATAATATTACAAAGTTGTGTCTTATCTACAATCCCTCATACTATTATAAAATCTATAGTGGTATACGAGCTTCCCTTAATTAGGGATTGCTAATAATTGCTATTTTTTAGTGCCTACTGTTGGTAATAGAAAGCTGAAGCTATGGGAAAAAAATCAAGTTTGGTAGAGGTTGTGGTCGTAGTGGTAATTTCACCGTAAATGTGAGTAGCAATAACCAATGTGTAGCACAAGAGGTTGTTGATGGTGATCGAGCATATGTTCATACATTGAGTGATGCACAATTCAACATCTTGATGACTACTCTCAATGAACACAAATTCTCATCCTCTACTTCAAAATTGCATGGTAAGAAATTCTACGATGATCAATGGATCATCGACACTGGGGCCTCAAATCACATGTCTGATAATATTGAATTGTTCACCCACTTGCATGATATACCTTCCCCTCCTGTTGGTTTACCAAATAGAAAAGTTACAAATGCTACTAAAGAAGGCCAAATAAAATTAAATAAAAAATTGATCCTATAAAATGTATTATCTGTCCCTGCTCTTACTTGTAATTTGTTGTCTATGTTTCAACTTTTGGAAAAGCAAAAGTTCATTATTTTATTCACTAACAAGCTAAGTACTATACAGGACTACACTTTGAGGAACCTGATTGGAGCAGGCGTGCAGAGTAATGGAGTCTATCTTTATCAGCCAATTCATAGTTTTCAAGCAAATAAAGCGTCAGGAGCAGATTTGAGAATGTTATGGCATTGACGCTTGGGGCACCCTTCATTGAAAGTTTTGCTTCCTTTACTTGGAGTAGATGGTAGTAGTAAGAACTGTTTTGACAATTGTGAAGTATGTTATTTTGCAAAACAACCTCGCACTTCTTTTCCAAATAGTATGAGTAAAGCCAATGATTTATTTGATATTATTCACTGTGACATTTGGGGTCTTTATAATAATGCTTGAAGTTGTGGTGCATATTATTTTTTGACCATCGTAGATGATTGTTCTCATGATGTGTGGGTACACTTAATTGCTGGAAAGTATGAGGTTGGTCATTTGATTCAAAAATTTTATGTCATGATTAATACTCAATTTAATAAAAAGGTGAAAATTTTGAGAAGTGATAATGGACAAGAGTTTTTTTTTGAAATCTTTTTTATGCAAAGAATGGTATAATACATCAAACTTCTTGTGTCGATACACCTCAGCAAAATGGTAGGGCGGAACGCAAACATCAACATATTTTGAATGTTGCTCATGCTTTAAAATTTCAGGCTAATTTATCAATGGAGTCTTGGGGGGAATGCGTATTAGTTGTTGTTCATCTAATTAATAAGACCCCTACCCTAGTTTTAGATGGAAAAACATCATATGAAGTTTTGTTTAAGCAACCACCACCCCTATTTGATACACGTGTATCTGGATGTTTATGTTATGTTGCAAATCGTTCTCATGTAAAGGACAAATTTGGACCTCGTAGTAGAAAATGCATGTTTGTAGGGTACCATTTTTGTCAAAAAGGGTGGCGAGTTTATGATTTGGAAACTCACGAATTTTTTGTTAGCCAAGAGGTAAAATTTTTGTGAGAATATTTTTCCATTTGCGGATACTGTGGGTGATAATGTAATGCACAAAGGGAGGCCTATCTGCACTAGCCTCCTCTGGAAGAGGATACTCGAGTGGTCAATAGTGACAAAGATACAGAAGAGGACGGTAGGGCTATAAATCTGATGGATGATGATGGTGTTGTGAAACCAGTATCCCCAAGAAGTGACGAGCTTTATGGTATTGTTCCTTATGACACCACTACTCCTCTACGATTAGGACAGAATTCTTCAGTAAGGGAGAGCGAACAACTCGACAAAGGTTTTCGAGTTCGCCAACCGTCTTCGAGATTAAAGGATTTTGTGATTTATACTGTTCATAAGATAGACTCCGCTACTTCTACAAGGCATGCTCAATCAAGTACCTCAGGTAAACCCTTTAATCTAGCTTGTTATGTTGATTATGATAATTTTTCTGCGAGACACACAGTTTTTTGGCAGCAACTACTAAAGGTAAGGAGACGACTTCATTCAAAGAGTTGGTCAAAGATCCAAGTTGGAGACAAGCTATGAAAGAGGAGATTGATGCACTTGAACGTAGTGGTACATGGACTTTGGAAGACTTACCTTCCAGAAAGAAGGCTATTGATAGTGGATGGGTCTACAAAATCAAATATCGAACTAATGGCGATATTGAACGTTTCAAAGGACGTCTTGTGGTGTTTGGAAATCGACAAGTCGAGGGTGTAGATTATAATGAGACGTTTGCTCCAGTTGCCAAAATGGGAACGGTTCGTATTTTTTATCTGTTGCTGTCGCACGAAATTGGGAGCTACATCAGATGGATGCTTGTAATGCGTTTCTTCATGGTGATTTGGAAGAAGAAGTATATATGCAACTACCTCCTGGGTATCATAGTTCTATTCCAGCCAAGGTATGCAGGTTATGCATGTCTTTGTATGGTTTACGGCAAGCTCCTCGACAATGGTTTACTAAATTATCTGATGCTTCGAGAAGTTTTGGTTTTGCCCAATCATATGCAGATTACTCCCTATTCACTTATCAATGGGGTAATGTTTCCTTGTATGTTCCTGTCTATTGGATGATCTTATTATTGCAGGTTCCTCTCAAAATGCGATTTTGCAATTCAAACAATATTTGAGCTCTTGTTTTCATATGAAAGATCTTGGTGTGCTAAAATATTTCTTGGGCATTGAAGTTGCTTGTAGTGATGAAGGGATATTTCTTTCCCAATAAAAGTATGCATTAGATATACTAACAGAAGCAGGAATGTTGGGTTGTAAGCCTATTGATACTCCAATAGAGCAAATCCATCGTCTTGCTAATGCTGAAGGAGAGCCATATCAACATCCAGATCAATATAGGCATTTGGTTGGTCGTTTGGTATACTTATCTGTCACTCGTCCAAAGTTGAGTTACTCAGTTCATACTCTGGCTCAGTTTCTTAGCAATCCACATGTTGCTCATTAGGATGCTGCTATTCGTGCATTACGTTATATTAAAGGAAGTTCTGGTCAAGGTATTTTGTTACAACCTGGTGATATGCAACTAAATGCGTTTTGTGACAGTGATTGGACGGCATGTCTCAGAACTCGCCGATCATTGTCAGGTTATTATATTATTCTTGGTAGGTCTCCTATTTCTTGCAAGACAAAGAAGCAGCCTACAGTAGCTCGTTCATCTGCAGAGGCAGGATATCGCGCTATGGAAGTTGCTACTTGTGAACTTAAGTGATTAAAATCGTTGCTAACACTACAAGAAAAATACCCTATTGCAACTAGCTATTTGCAACAGGCGTCAAAGGACAGTTGCAGTAAATGATATTTAGCAACAGACCTTTTGTAGCAGTTGCAACAAATGAGATTTAGCAATAGACCTTTTGTTCCTGTTGCGGTAAACATTTTTTTTGCAACTGTGCTTCACTGCCTGTTGCAAAAACATACTTTTAGCAACTGTGCTTCCATAAACGTTGCAAAAAAACATATTATTTGCAACTGCACTTCCAAACTTGTTGCAAAAAAATATGTTTGGCAACTGTTTTTGCCGGTTGCGATAACTGTTTTTTTTTATAATTGGTAAAGCCAGTTGCGAAAAACATACTTTAAAACTTATTATTTTCCCTCACCTTTGGTAAACATAATTACTATTAAATAAAAAAGTACGATGTAATAAGTAATATTTAGTTATATTATAACAAGTATATTTTTAGATATATTATAAGAAGTACTAAGTAATAATACTTATTAATATGAATTAATAATTTAATAATAAATAAATACGAAGAAATTATTTACTAACTGACATAGCTTTTAATAATTAATAATAAATATGTAATAACTAATAAATCTTAATATCACTAAAAATATGATCTAATAAATAACATTGTTTACAACTATGTTTTTGATAAGTCAATAACATGGATAAACAATTAAAGTAATAAAAAATTAGATCATTACAAGAAAAATACCCTTTGGAAACTACTAACTTGCAACAAGCGACATATGACAGTTGCGAAAAACGATATTAAGCAGCCGTCATTTATTAACGACATTTAATAATTATAAATTTAACAAATAATTAAAAACTATATTAAATAATTTATAAATAAATCTAAATAATTGATGTTCATGTTCGATATTGAATTAATATCTAATATTCATAATTATGAAGTAATCTTTAATGATTAATAATTATTTTAGCAATTATTACTAATAATCACGTTAAATAATTAAATATTAATAATTATGAAATAATTAAGACTAATAATTAATAGTTGATAGAATTTAATAGCTAAGAAGTGATATTTAGTATATTTATACTCTATAATCATAATAAAAAATTATATTTATTATTATTTTTAATTGAAAATTTTGAAATTTACAAATTAAATCAAAATATAGTTAGTAACAATTTTTTTATGATTTGTTATTGACAACTAAATTATAGTCCATAATTTTGAGTAATAATGTACAAACAAAAATATATAAATAATAATACATATATTTAATATTTAATAATTTATAATAATGTTTGTTAAATTTTCTTCAGCAAAATTTTAGTATCAAATTTTCTTTGTGCTGCAGCCACTTAGGCAAATAAACTTTGTTTCGATGCTAACACATTTCGATGCACGCCTCAAAAATTTTGTTTCCCTCCAGACCCTACGCTTTTATTTGCCTCAAAAATTTCGTTTCCCTCCAGACCCTTCGCTTTTTTTTAGCAAATAAACCCTAATTAGATACTCCTTCCAACCGCCTCAAATTTCAGAAGAAACAAAATCGACATCACCAATTCGAGCTTCTTCTCTACTTCTCGTCCAAATTTCTTTCTTATACCTTCTCTAATCGTTGTTGGAATGCCTGGAGCTCTTATATCTGCGACCGACAAAAAGAATCGACTAAAGGTTTTTAATTGGGGTCAGAGATCGGAAGACGAGATGAGTCGCAGCCAGCTACCACCTGGATACGAAGATCCTGCTATTCTTGCTTCCGAGACATCATGTGGGTCTCTGTTAACATGAATTTGCCTAATTCTGTAGTTGAATTACAAGCTCAAGGATTTCTCATATTGTTATGATTGTGCAAATTATATGTATCTAAGTGCAGTTAGCGTAAGTGAAGTAGCAGCTTTGTATGAACTATTTAAAAAATCAGCCACTCAATAATAAAAGATGGACTTATCCATAAGGTGATTCTTCTATCTGAAGTCAAATAACACCTTAATTACAATCACATACTTCTGAAGCTTTTATTCGTCTTTCTTTTGTATGCAGGAGGAGTTCCAACTTGCACTTTTCAAGAATAGCAAAAGAAGAAATCTCCTTCAGTGCTATAATCATCATCTTCGTTCAACTAGTATGCATGGTTTCCATACTTGATAGAGTGAGGTTCCCTCATTTTTGATCTACTGTCATGCTGGCTTAAACTGCATTTAGTGATGGAAAAAGGGGAGAATTCTACTGAAACAGGAAACCACCTGATACACCAATTAAATCAACTTCACCATGGCACTCAAAAAATGTATTAGAAGAAAGGACATGTATGTGTGTGTGTGTGTGGTTTAGCTGCATTCATGACTATTTGCTAGATCTTTTTAAATTAGCAAGGGGTAATTTGCTATGTT
Organism: Allium sativum; assembly: GCA_030737875.1. Classification (NCBI taxonomy): domain Eukaryota; kingdom Viridiplantae; phylum Streptophyta; class Magnoliopsida; order Asparagales; family Amaryllidaceae; genus Allium; species Allium sativum. Next base: position 637,829,270 of record CM060913.1, read on the forward strand.
TATGGCATCAGCAGTTTGTTATTATACCGCATTAGTTATAAATACAGGTATTTTGGTAGAGGGTACTATGAATTCATTGATAGTGACCAATTGCATATGCCTATTCAAATGTTGGAAGGGGTAAAATGTTATGTTTATGATATCAATTTTTTTATTATAGTAGGTGCATTAAATGCTTGCAAATCTGAGTTGGGTGTGTTCGAAATTGTGCCTACGCGACTTAGAGAGAGGAGATATGGGACATGCCGAAGAAGGACTTAGAGAGAGGAGATATGGTAAATACACCATGTGATTTAATGGATAAATTTAATTTCTGCAATATCTTTACCATTGAAAATATTTTGTCAAATAACTGTAGTGAGTATGCAGGGTGTGTTTAATACAAGAGTGACATTTTGTTTGATAACATGGGTGGTATCAAGAAAGGGTCCTTCATATCCTCCTATGTTCAATGCACTTTCTGTCCTTTTTGTCACTTTCCTTGAATCCTTTTTCATAGGCCAAGAAATCAATGTCGGAAGGTATGCTTTGATAAAGAACTTTACTATTACAAAATTCAGCTACATGTTAGCTCAAAATATCTTCATGTATGTATGTTGTGTATCAATTAGTTTTGTAGGTATGGCTTTGATTATTGGTGGCCTTTATGCTTTTCTTCGGGGTAAAGCCAAGCAGTCCTCAATACAAAAAGCAAAAGTTGGAGATATATCTGCCGTTTCTGATCAATCAATCATAGCCTCTTTCAACAGATAAGGTGGTGATCATCAATATTTCAGATACAAAATCTTAAATTTTGTTGGCTTTATATGATTATATGTGCTATAAGTCTATACCCTCTTAAACTAAAAGAATAAACAAACTATAGTGCAATCGTCTCATGTACATGATAGATTATTTTCCAAAACTAAACCACTATCCAGTAATAGGTTGTAAGAAGTATTTATGAACATTCGGTATTCTTGAAAACATACCATATCTGCGAAACCATGCAGGAGCTCAATGAGATGAAAAAGAGACTGAAGGAGATTATCACGGTTCTAGATGCTGCCAATGCAGCAACACAAGCTACTAAGGAGGAGAATGATTCTTGATTGGTGTATGCAGGATTATAGCTTGCTTTGCCATCCATCACAACAAAAATTTTATCAGGTTTGCACATTGTTCGAATACTGAGGCATGTTTAAGTACTTGGCTATGAATCAAAGCAGCAACTGTTAAATACCATGATGTTCATGATAAACAGCATACTTGGAGCATGAACTGCAGATTTGGTGTAGTGATCCGATGATATTTGTTCTCTTGTTATAGTATATGTATATGATAGAGTAGAAATATGATTAGAAAATACTCTGTTCGAAAAAAATGATTTGTGTGAGAGAAGAAATTGTAATACATGAATGGTGTATGAAAATTGTAGAAATTTTTGTTGTAATTATTTGTACAATTAAAACTTTGTTAAAATAAAAATTTTATTTGTTTATTTCATTTTGTGATATACACTATTACTAAAGTGAATACATTTAATATGTAATATCTATAAGTTGTAATATATTTTTTATATAGATTTATGGATCTATTGCAATAGGCATATACTGTTGCAAAATGATTTGTTGCAACAGCAAAAGCCTGTTGCAAAAAAGTATACCACAACATCTTATTGCAACTGACAGAAAATGTTGCGGACTTTTTGCAACTTCGGCTATACCAATAGGCACATGCCTGTTGCAATAGGTCTACTGCAACAGATATCGCCTGTTGCATAAAGTGTTTTTTGTTGTAGTGGTTGCGTTCTCTCGGTGTACTACACTCTAGGCCAATGCGACTGTTCTGTGATAGTCAGTCTGCTCTTCATATTGCAAAGAATCTAGTGTTTCACGAGCGAGCGAAGCATATTGAAGTTGATTGCCATTTTATTCATGATGAATTACAATCTGGAAATATTTCTATGGCATATGTTCCAACAGGTCATCAATTGGCAGATATATTGACAAAAGCTCTTGGACGTCAGCAATTTACATTTTTATTGCGCAAGTTGGGAATTTGTGATTTATATGCTCCAACTTGAGGGGGAGTGTTAAGTATATTTATGTAAATATCCACGTCATAGGAAGATAAGGATAAAGCTGGATCCAGGAATAATATTAGAAAATTGTGTCTTATCTACAATCCCTTATACTATTAGAAAATCTATCAAAAGGCAAAACTTCTTTATGTAATCAAAAAAAAAATTCTTTTAAAATTGTTATTTAATCAAAAGTAATAAACCCCATCCTTGTTACAATAAAACATGCAACCTTTTACATCAACTACATACGCAAAGTAATTCATAAAACATGTATTTTCCTCTCATCCAAAATATATGTTTCGCTTTTATTTATTTATTCATTATTATATATATATATATATCTTTTTCCTTCTAAATTACCAAATCAATTAGTCAACTCCCAATTCAATATCCCTAAAAAAAAGTGGGTTGTTATAGGTCTGGTGAATCTCCCAACTTTAAAATAAATCCTAAAAATAACTGTTTTATGTTCTCACACCAGTCTCATGACTGACCTGGAGTTTATTATTTTTTTAAACTCTGGGGGCCCACTAATTTCCACACGGTCAGCCAGAGGTTTAGTTTTACAGTTATAGACCTTTGGAGCAAGAGTTGGAGCTTCTTCTGAGTTGGAGATTTGAGCTAATGTTAGAGTTTCCGCCATATCACATCGCTTCTTCCGCTGAGAGTATATCTTTGTTTCCGCTGCTATATGTTGTAACTCTGATATTCTATGTAACTCTGATGTAATATTGTATTATGATATAAAAGTTCTGTTATTTTGTTCAATATATGTTAGTACCCACAAAATCCGCCTTTATGAACGGTTTAAGTTGGTTTAATTACCGGCGAGAACTGGGCAAAAAGACGGGATGTTACAGTTAAACTCTAAAGCATGCCAAAATCTATAGTAAGTGATAGAGACACGGTCTTTTTTAAGCAATTTTTGGACTGAATTGTTCACATTACAAGGGTGTTCATTGAAGTTTAGTTTAGCATATCATCCACAGTTAGATGACCAAACTGAAATAACAAATAATATTCTAGAAACATACCTGAGATGTTTTGTTTCTCATCAACCAAGTGAATGGTCCAAGTGGTTGTCTCTAGCTGAATTTTGATTCAATTCTACATGAAAAGAATCAACTAAAATGACATCTTATGAAGTTGTTTATGGAAGAGGAAACCACCTACTGTCCCATCCTATGTGCCTAATACTGCAAAAGTAGAACAAGTCGAGCACCAACTTTTTTAAAGAGACATTGTTCTATTTGTACCCAGAGATAATCTAAAGCCTGCTCTATAAAGAATGCAAAAATATGCAAACAAGTATAGGACTGAAAGAATATTTGATGTTGATGACTGGGATTATCTCAAGCTATAACCATACAGGCAAATTACAATGACAACAAAGCTATCTCCAAAGTATCATGATCCATTCAAAATAATCAAAAAATTTGGTGAAGTAGCTTTTAAACTAGAGCTACCACAACAAAATCAAATACATCCAGGCTTCCATGAACACTGGCTTAAAAAGAAACTTGGGTATCATGGTGACGCTACAAAATGATTTACCTTCTTACATTGAAAAATTAATAGATGAACCAGAGGCAATTTTAGATCGAAAACCGGTACCTAAGAATAACAAACCATCAGTTCAAGTGCTAATCAAATGGAAGAATAAACCCAATTTTGATTTAACATGGGAAGATTATTGGGATATAATCAAATGATTTCCAACCCTAAACCTTGAAACATGGTCTCTTTTTCAAGGGGGGAGGGAGATTTGTCGCATGCAAACAAATCAACAAGCAAGCGGTACACATGATATTCTATTAAACATTTCAATAAACACTTCTGCAAATCTCGAACAATAATCAACACAATAGCATAGAGATGAATTAAAGAAAATATGTAATACTAATAGAGTTAGATGATCATGTTCTAACGATGGCACCGAATAATGACAGCTAGAAATGAATAAAAGCAAGTGTGCACCTTATGCACATGCATAGTCATATATAGGCTGAAAATAATTCAATTGCAATTATAAAAGTTCCGACATTTAGTATTGTTGCAAACATGTATAAATAAGAGCTCTAAGCTATGTAACTGGGATGTGAAAACCAGTAATAAAAATAATTACACTTATCTTTCTTCCGTTGTGTTCTTCTTCTCTCTGACTTCTTATTTTTTTTTCACATTTCTTTTTCTTGATTCTCCTTTTCACGAGCTGATCACCCTTTTTCTACGGATCTGCTTTTGTTGATCATCTCTTTTATGCTATATTCCACTGTCTACACCTTTCTTATAAACTCACTTCTTTTCACCGTGTTGATGACCTTATTTTCACTGATCACTGTGTTGATCCCCTGTTCCTCCCTCACTCCCTCCTATGTAAAACTCCTCTTCCTAATACACCATCACCCATTGCCCTGTTTTAATCACCATTGCCACTATGCCAGAAACCAGATTACAAGCGAAGAAGCAAGATGATGGTAACAAATTGAAAATCAACCAATTAGAAAGAGAAATTTTAGATTTTTTTTCTAATAGAAACGAAGAGTCAATTTTGAAAATCGGCGAATTGGTTGGGGAGCGAACAACTAATTGAAACAGATATTTAAAAGGGGTATTGGTATTGACACTCCATTTTCTGTTAAGGGGATGCCAAATTTTAAGAACACTCCACTTTTTTTAAATTGTTAAGGGAGGGATCAATGTACATGACTATTTTTTTTTTACTTTTTACGTTTTTACCCTTACTTCTAAAAATTACTCACCATAAAGGCAAATTCTATTTATACACCAAAAATTTCTTAACATACACCATTATTTTTTCTATAAAATTTTATTACTAAATTACCCTTTTCTCATAGTTGCTTTTTTAATACTTCTGCATATAAAAAGTCAAATCATTCTTAAAAGTATTGAAATTTGATACAAACTAGATATGTTAATGAATTATTTAATCATGAAATCTAAAATTTCAATTAAGAAAACATTCATAAATAACGGTCTAATTTAGAAGTGTTGATTTATTTTGTAAAATTACAGTAATTTTGTTGAAATTGATTTTTTTTCATAAAGTTAATAAAAGTTGCAATATTAGTACAAGAAATATAATTCATTTTGTAAAATTTTACTCACTTTGATGCAAAGAGTTTCTAATTTTTGGTAATTGTGTTTTAAATTTGAAAAAGGAAAGGAAAAGAAGATGTGAACATGGATATTTTAGTAAAAGAAACGGTATGTAAAGTAATATATGGTGTATATTAGTTTATTATAATTTTTGGTGTATAAATAGAATTAGCTAACTGTAAAATCATAAGTCTCCTAAATCACAAAAACCCAAATTAAGCCTAAATGGATAATAATGTAAAAGTATATTTATTTGTTAAAGGGCTACTTTCCTCCTTGGTACTCCCCTTAACAATTTTTTAGAAAGTAAAAAATTGGTCTTCCCCTAACAATATTTGGAGTGTCAATAACAATGCCCTTTAAAAGAAAAAGTTATCTTGGGACTTTTAGAAGAGCATTGTTATTGACATTCCAAAAATGATTAACGGGGATACAGGTGAAATTCGTTAAGGTTTTTCTGTATTTATTCACAGAATTCGATGGGGTTTGTAAAACAGGAAAACAGCGCATGTATACCAAATTTTGTTTTCAAACGTGTCCTTGCTTAACCATTTTTTTAGTGTTTACACGGTAGAGTTCTTATTCAATGAATAGTCATTATTAATAGTGTGTGTATGTGTGTACACACACACACACACACACACACACACACACACATATATATATATATATATATATATATATACATACATACATACATACACATATATACATATTCATATACATGTACATATACGTGTGTGTGTTTATATGTGTTTGTAAAATATATGCATATGCATTGAACATATATATTGATCTGTGCAGCTAAAGCTCTAACGATTTCATAGTGGTAAGTGTAAAAAGCTGTAGCGGGGATATGGCGGAAGTGCAAAAATGTTAATTAGATGCAAAATTATATAATTAAAACTAATTAATTATCATTTTTGCATCATTTGTGTAGAAGAAACAAATATTAATTAATATTATGTATATAACAAAATCAAAGAATATCATGGTTATGCACCCTAGATTTGAGGATTACTACAAAATTTTATCTTATATAAGACACTTATGACTTAAAATTAGCTCTTTACATTAACATTTTTGATTTATTTTAAAAGAGAACTGGTCAAATCATCCTTTGTATATTAATATTGTTAAAGCGGATGCTAAATAGCGTTGAATTAGTGGGTACAACAAAAAAATAGCGGGGCTTTAAGCGGATCTACTGTTCATTAACGCTAAATAGAAATAGCGTAGCGACCGGAAAGCGATATGGACTACAGCGGAGCTTTAACTGCATAGATATTGATAACGCTCTTTAGTTAACCTTTGTTCTTAACTCCATAAATCCAATCATAATTTATAGTTATTAATTAGCAGTACGTTGCATTAAAAGAATTTATTGGTGGAAAATTAAGAAACAAAATTTACGTTTTCTAAATTTGGATATTTAAGCTCATTTATTTTCAGATTTATAATTATTGTAAATTGCTCGGGTCGCTTTTTTTTTTTTTGGAAACCGTGTTGGATTTTATTTGCATAATAACGTCAAAGAGATTTGTGGATCAATTCGTCAATCAAGCTATGCAAACCAGGGATTTCTTAAGCTATGTGTTTGATGGTCTTTTGGTGGTATTTCTTTAGCGTGTTGTTTACCGTACCCCGTGTTATATTAGGATGCTGCTAGAAAGTCCGAAGGTCCTTTTTGTTAGAAATAATCGAATTTGCAATCCAACGGTAGAATTCAAGGGGAACTATAATCTCCATGTTATATTACTATGGTCAAGATGTTTTTGGCATAATTTCTACCCCTAATTCCCGGGCCTCATAGAACTATCCATTATGTTACCACTAAAACTACTATGCACAGCTTTATCAAATAGTTATTTACAGTTGAACTTAGCTAGCGCTGAATATCAATTTTGGAATAATTAGTTGGTCTGTGTGGGCTCCTGATTATGTAACCTGAACCATTGCCACCATTCATATTATGTGTAACATTCCATACACTATTTAAAAACGAAACACATTCATATTTAGCATTAGAAATTGGGGAGTGCCAATGTCATTTCAAGAACCTACTTGTGGTAAGTCCACATGACATTAAAGGCAGAGACGACAAAAAAAGAAGCAATTGGTAATGATTGAGTTTTGCGCTGGACACCCTGAATGCGACTTGAATAAAGAAAGAAAATGAAAACTGCTAACATATTCAATTGTGACATGTGTGTATAACTGTACATAAGTACATAGTTAATTCACAATATAGATGTAAAATTATCCAGTTTAGCAATATACTATATATAACAGCATTTTACCTGTTAAATATGTTGAAATGGCAATGTTTGCATCAAAAAGATGTTGTAAATTTGAAACTACCTTTGATTTTTACAATGTTTGCATCAAATATTCAATGTGATGGAACAGTTTTTGAATTTTACTAAACCATATAATCTCTGTTTTGATGGTTTCAAAGATATGCACAGAAATATTTTGGATTGGGTGATTTATATCAAACAGTGCACACAATTTAACAGCATACAAAGGCTATTTTTGAAGACATAACAGCTGTGATGTGCATGCTTGTACGTAGTTCATGCTCTTCTTCTTCA